>OY101449.1:157556664-157871064 GCA_956483635.1 Panzeria rudis | reverse complement strand
ATATATATATATATATATATATATATATATATATATATATATATATATATATATATATATATATATATATATATATATATATATATATATATATATATATATATATATATATATATATATATATATATATATATATATATATATATATATATATATATATATATATATATATATATATATATATATATATATATATATATATATATATATATATATATATATATATATATATATATATATATATATATATATATATATATATATATATATATATATATATATATATATATATATATATATATATATATATATATATATATATATATATATATATATATATATATATATGTCGGTAGTAGATAAGTCTTTGCAATTAAAGTTCTAATTCTTGGTGTTGTAAAATATTGTGTGACCCACAATCCCCTTAACATCCCATATATCTTGTCACAAGCCTGATTTATGTGATCTGACCAAGTCAAAGTCCTATTCATGGTTACTCCCAGATTTTTAGCCTTGCTAACAATTCTAGCGTCACCAATGTTTATATTTAGATCTTCTATTACCACATTTCTTTTGCTTATCACTAAACATTTTGATTTTCCCGGATTGAGTTTTAAACCATTGGCCGAAGCCCAATTGAAAATTTTCTCTAAATCGAAATTTAAATAGTTTATACTTGTAAGGTATGAGTGCTTAGGACTGCTGAGGTATAGCTGAACGTGATCAGCATACATTTGAACTTTCGAATAATGTAGATGTTGTGGCAGGTCATTTGCATATAATGAATATAAAAGTGGTCCAAGGACCGATCCCTGTGGAACACCATGTTTAACTTTCAAAGCACGAGAAATGCACCCATTTTGCCAGACAGATTGTGTTCTTTCAGGCAGATAATTAGCGATTAGTTTCACCGCAAAAGGAGAAAAACTGAATAACTTCGAGAGTTTAAGACAAAGAATAGAATGGTTAACCGTATCAAAGGCCTTAGAGTGATCTAGCAAAGTCTAAAAACGTGATTTGATCGTCATCCAAGTTTGCTCTTATATCTTCCACTACATCAGATATCGCCATAATGCAGCTACGCTGAGGTCTGAAGCCAGATTGACGATCAGTCAATAGATTGTTGTCATTCACATATTTATGTATATATTTGTTTATGAATCATGTGTTCAAATACTTTTGAAAAATAAGGTAGAATGGCAATGGGACGAAAATCATTACCCGCTTTTGGCACCGGAATGGCCTTGGCGTATTTCCATTCTTTAGGATAAATATTGGTTATGATAATAGTATTAAAAATGTTCTTAAAATATTTAATTAACCATGGCAGAATAATTTTGACAAATTTCGGATCAATATTGTGAAATCCTATTGAATTTGATTTAGTCGCATAGAAACCTTCAATTACCTCCAAGTCATCAAAGGAAAACTTAAATCAACTTAGCGAGGACAACAATAATAATTTCATTGGAGCTTTACCTTATCAGCCTAAAAACTCTTCAAAAGTCAGCACAGTCAAGCCAAATTATAATTACTTTCCCGTAGCGTCATCGTCAAATTCGTCACGAGTTACCCAGCAAAACTTGGCAGCGAAAATAACTTCTACAGATTACTGCAGTCGTTGTGGTCAGCAGCACAGAAACCGTTGTCCAGCATATGGTCTGATATGTTATATATGCCAAAAACCTAATCATTTCGCTAAAATGTGTCGGAGTAATATACAACAACAAAAAGAGTAAAGTAAATATATAAAGCAAATCATTACAAAAAACGAAATCGAAGACGAAGCAGATGCTCTTTTCACAGGAGTTTTACATACTAATAACAATAAAACTAAGCATATAAGAAATAATAGTGAACAAAAAATTTTAACTGAGCATAAATAAATATGTGAGTGGAACATTGAGACGTTAATTAACGATAAAAAAATTCTCTTTCAAATTGACACTGGAGCACAGGCTAATATATTAATAATACATACTGTGAATTACTTGAATATTAATATTGGCAAAGATATACACATTAGCAACACAAATATTTTAACCTTCAGCGCTGAAAAGTTGCCTATTATTGGCAGTGTAAATTGAAAGTAAATTTCAAAAACAAGGAATAGATTTAAAATTTTTTATTTTAAATATGAAATGTAAAAATATATTGGGTTTAAAAACAGCTATTAATATGAATATTGGCCAGTACATAAATATTTTTTTTGTTGATAAAATTTTTAATAATTACAAGGAAATTTTCGCAGGTCTAGATGAATTAAAGAATAAATGTGAACTAACTGTTAGGCCAGAAATCACTCCAGTCATTGATCCTCCAAGAAAGATTCCTTTCAGTTTACATGATGAATTAAAGAAAGAATTAGATAGAATGGAAAACATGAACGTAATTGCTAAAATTAATGAACCTACTGATTGGGTCAGCTCAGTAGTTATAGTAAAGAAACCAAATGGAAATTTACGTGTATGTTTGGACCCAAGAAATTTAAACAAAGCGATAATGAGACCACATTATCCTTTTCCAAATGTCGATAATTGCTAAGCGCAATTAAGCGGCTCCAAATATTTTAGCTCATTAGATGCCAATTGTGGATTTTGGATGATCCCGTTGACTGAAAAATCATCTAATCTATGTACATTTAATACACCATTCGGGCGATATAGATTTTTACGACTGCCATTTGGAATTAGCGCTGCTCCTGAAATTTTTCATAGTGAAATGGTAAATTTGTTCGGTGATATTGAAGGTCTAATTATTTATATCGACGATTTTTTAATCCATTCTCCCACAATCGATGGTCATAACAAAATATTAAAAGAAGTTTTAGATAGAGCAGAGCAAGTTAGTTTGAAATTTAATAAGGAAAAGTCGAAGTTTTGCAAAAACGAAATCAAGTTTATAGGGCATATATTTAGTACGAATGGAGTCAATGCTGACCCCGAAAAAATTAAATCTATTACAGACATGCCAACACCTAAATGCATTTCAGACCTGCAACGATTTCTGGGCATGGTAAATTATTTAGGTGCATATAAAAGTAATTTTTCCTTAAAAAATAAACATTGCGTGATTTGTTAAAGCAAAATGTTGATTGGCAGTGGAATGAAATACATAGTAAATAATTCGAAAATTTAAAACACGAGATAACCAAAGCTCCCGTTTTAACATATTTTGATCCAAATAACCCTATTACAGTTTCAGTTAACGCATCGAAATTCGCTGTTGATGCCACTATTTTACATGGAAAAAATCCCATTGCGTTCGCCTCAGCCTCACTTACAGATACTCAAAAAAACTATGCTCAGATTGAAAAAGAACTTTTTGCTATTTTATTTGGCTGTACAAAGTTTCATGAATATCTTTATGGTTTAAAAGTCGCAGTTGAAACAGATCACAACCCACTTGTGTCACTATTTACAAAGCCGCTATACAGTATTCCTGGCAGGTTACAAAGAATTATGCTACGTATTCAGTGCTATGACCTAAATGTTCAATATAAAGCAGGAAAATACCTTTATATAGCAGACACTCTTTCTAGAGCTCCACTTAGGGAAAACGCTTTAAGAGAAGTCGATAAGGATTTGTCTCTACATTGTGATTTATTAATGAAAGGAATAACTCTATCTGACTGCCTCCTTAGTGAAATCAAAGAAAACTTATTAAATGATGAAACGATTCAGAAGGTGGCTTCATATATAAAAGATAGTTGGCCTTCTAATAAAAGATCCGTTGATAAACTTGCTATGCCTTACTACAACATCAAAGACGAATTAACTTTTGTCAATAATCTTCTTTTAAAAAACAATCGCATTATTATACCAAGCCAATTACGTCGTAAGATATTAAATAGCATACATGAAGGCCACATGAGTATACAGCGGTGTCAGAATTTAGCAAAAAGTACCGTCTATTGGCCAAATATTAATCATGATATTTTCAATCTAGTTTCAAATTGCGAAATTTGCGCCAAATATAAAAATTCTAACGGTAAACAAGAACTGCTTCCTCATGGTATAAAGTGGCATCTGATATTTTTGAACTTAAAAAAAGACAATACCTTTTGGTCGTAGATTTCTACTCAAAGTATATTGAAATTGATATCTTAAACGAAGGTTATTCCAGTAATCAGGTTGTTACAAAATTAAAATCTATCTTTGCCAGACACGGTATTCCTAAAATTTTTATTTCCGATAATGGCCCTCCATATAACTCAAAAGATTTCAATCAATTTTGTAATGATTGGTCTATCGAACCCACATTTTCCGCAATCGAATGGTATGGCAGAACGCTCACTTCAAACTGTAAAAAAATTATTGGCAAAGTGTAGAGAAACCAATTCAGATTATTACACAGCATTACTACATTACAGGACAACTCCAAAAGGTAATTTACCTAGTCCTTCAGAATTATTGATGTCGCGTCAGTTAAGAACAAAAATACCGACTGTAGATGCAAACCTCAGCCCGAAAGTTGTCAATAGTGACAAGTACAAAATTCAAGTTGAGCAAAATATAAGGAAAATGTCTGACGATTTTAACAAAAAAGTGTCAAATTACAACCAATATTCCCAGGTGAGAAAGTCATGTTCAAACGTACACCAGTTTCAGTTTGGTTTCCTGCAACAGTTGTAGAAAAATGTGAAACACCAAGGTAATTTTTAGTAAAAGATCATGATTTGTCGGCGAAATAGAGAGCACTTAATGAAAAGACGAAGTGTTTTAGAAAGAATTGATGAAGAAATAGAGCATGTAAATCCAAATAATAATCTTCTTGTAAATAAAAATCAGCCTGTAAGTCGACATAATAGTCCTATTGTAAATCAAAATCATCCTGTAATTACATATAATAGTCCTACTGTAAATCAAAATCATCCTGTAAGTCCAAATAATAGTCATATTGGACATCAGAATTTAAATAAGGCAGAAAATAGAAATCGAGCTAAATATGTTACTCAAAGGGGAAGAAAAATAATAGTACCTAAGCGCCTAACCTATGAAAATTGAAGTTTTATACACATTATAAAATACAAACAAAAACATGGAATTATTACTATTAAGCTCTAAACATTTACCAGTATTTAAATTAAAAAAAAGGAAGGTGTTGTGTAACTTGAAATATATAAATGAAGAGTAATATGACTCTCTTTTAAACCCTCTTTACATTGCCTATATTTAAGTAGAATTAAGACCTGATGTTAATTGATTATATATGAATAAAGACAGTTGTTTATAAATACATCAGAGTTCTATAACGCTTCCATATATGATATAATCTATCCCGGCGCTCAATCAGTAACCTCGCGTCATTAGTAAACCACGGTCTCTGACCTTTTCTTAATGTCTTAGTTCTAATAGGTACATTACTATCGTATAACCGTAAAATTTCTTTATTCAAAAAAGATACTTTCTCACTGACTGTAGGAAAATTGTAAATATTATTCCAGGCTACGTTTATAAAGTCATAATATAAGGACAAGTAGCTCTGTGACTGTTGAGCAATTGAAATATCATAAGTGATAAAAATAGCGTCATGCCTTGAAAACGATGGTGCTGTCAGCTGCTCATAATGCAGTACTTTATCAACGACGAAACACAGGTCAAGCAATGTAGTTGATGATGATGTGAAATGTGCTGGTCTTGTTGTATTTACAGTAGATAACTTAATCGACGACATAGTTGTGGTTAGTTCATTAGTCATTAGTAAATTACTATTAAAATCTCCAGCTATAATAACTTCAGAGTATGTCACTGATAGACGTTCCAATATTTTGACCGAAATTACGTATATGGAAACGCACTATTATTATAGTGGCAAATACTCGACCACCCATCGCTTCCACATCCTGTCTTTCAAATTCTGTGCGATTCGCCATTGTTTCCGCCAACATACGTTTTCATCATCAGGGCGGGGAGTTTGTGTGGAACTTAAGGTACCCATAATAAAGTGGTTTGGTGTCAAAGGGCCGTCAGAATTAGGATCGATGGGCAGCTGGATTAACGGGCGGTTATTGATAATGCATTCAGCCTCTATTACAGCACTTCGAAAGGTTTCCAGGCGATGACCCTCTTCCTTAAAAACTCTGTGCAACAATTGCTTCACACACCGTACCAATCTTTCCCAACAGCCACCTGCATGGGGGGTTAGACGGACAATTAAAAATCTACTCGATGTTGTCTTTAGATAGATTTCGTTGTATTTCATCATAATCGAAAAACGGGTTTGTTTTGTCATCTCTTTTTGCGCCCCAACGAAGTTGGTTCCGTTGTCACTTCTAATTCGGATCGGAACACCCCTTCTGTTGACAAAATTTCTCATGCACAGCAAAAATCCGTCTGTAGACAGATCCACAGAAATTTCCAGATGCAGGGCCCTGGTACCCAAACACGTAAATAGGGCAATCCATATCTTCTCTCTTCTTCGCCCGACTGTAACATAGAAGGGTCCGCAATAATCTAGACCGACATAATTAAAGCGACGAATATAAGGCGTCACACGGTCGATAGGTAATTGTCCCATCAGCGGCGGGGCAGGTTTGGCATAATTACGAATACAGGTTTGACAGCTTCCTTTCAGTGCACTCAATACGGAACGAATATATGGCACCCAGGATTTCTGTCTTACCTCATTTATAACAATATGATCATTCCGATGATGTCCTTTCTGGTGATACGTAATGATCATTAACGCTCGTGGCCTCATCAGCAACATTTAAATCTGCTGACAACCACCTCCATTGTTCTGGCTCCGTCGTTGATAAAATTTCAGCTATTCGACAAACCACAAACTGTTTATACTCCCTTTCAGTTGATCGGATCCATAAAATGACCGTTTTCGAATCTGACCAAAATATAGTGCTGCTAATTTTAAAGTCATGCCTCTCTTCTATGGATATTTTTAAACGGCAACCAAGCACAGCAGCTTGTAATTCGAGACGTGGAATGGTCATTCTCCTTGGTGGGGCACAACGGGACTTGGCCGCGACAAACGAAATATGAACATCATCTTTGTGTTGTACTCGCAAATATGCGACTGCGGCATATGCACTAGAACTGGCATCAACAAATATGTGCAGTTGGATATCATCTGCAACTGATAACAACGTTGAGTAGCAACGTGGAATGGAGAATTGTTTCACTCTATCGAACTCTCTCCACTAAGCATTTCACTGTGTCAAGATTTGTTGAGGGGTGTGATCATCCCATTGTAAACACAATTTCCATCTTTTCTGTACAAGCAATTTCGAAATTATCGTAAAATTGGCCAGAAAGCCGAACGGATCAAAAATAGCCATAACTATTCCCAAGACTTCTCTCTTGGTTGGTGGACGCCTGCCTTCTAAAACCGCGGCGCAAATTTTATGAAACTTTATATGGAACTCAAAACTATCCCCAATATAAACCGAGGATTTGATCCGCCTGATTTTGTCGCTCCATCTTTAGTGTCGTTGACCTGCCCTCGTCCCCTCCGTTCAATTGCGACTCGATTTCAGGAGAGTTAGATGAAAAATTTCTTAAAGTGAACCCGGCGGCAGCATTTATTCGTATGTCCTCCTCTGTGACTGCTAGCGCCTCCTCCATACTGTTGAAACTAATGACGAGATCATCAACGTAAGTATTGTTGATGACGGCTCTGACGCCCCTTGGCATTGTTGCCCCGAATTCACTGGCATTGAGATTTTTAATGTGTTCGGCACTGCACGGTGATCAAACTGCCCCAAAGATCATAGACTGCATCATGTAAATTTGTATGTCGCTATTCGTTTCGCCATTACGCCACAAAAAAACGCTGCGAGTTTCGATTAGCGGCCACTATGGATACCTGAGAGAACATTTCCTGTATATCAACCGCGACAGCTATTTGGCCCTGGCGAAACTGAAATAAAATCGTCTGAAGTGGCCTGGCATATTCAGGGCCCTTCAATAAGACAGAATTTAGAGAGACACCTGATGTTGCCCCAGCGGCATCGAAAAGTATTCGCAACTTTTCCGGCTTATGAGCATTTATTACACCAAAATGTGGTAAATACCATAACCTATTAAGATCATGTGCTCCCGAATCAGCTGATGATAGTACTCTGGCATAACCTTTGGTAACGTATTTGTCAATATCTTTTATAGTTGGCGGCATACACTTCATCTTCATACAGCTTCATCTTCTTTTCGACCATAATCAAACGTTGCTTGGCCATTTCAAAACTATCCAGCAGGACTGCGTCAGCGTCTTTCCAAAGTAGGCCAGTCTCGTACCGACCGTCTATCTTTTTTGTTGAATTTTCTCAAATACGTCTGGCCCGTTTATTATCCTCAGATTCCAACACCATGTTTGTTGCCTTTACTTCGAAGGTCTCCACCGAAAAGTAGTCTTGTATCAATTTATGAATTTCTTTCCATGCGCTGCCTTCATTTATATGACATATCCTGGCAATACTATTTTCCTTGCTTAAAGTTGGACCATAAGCGACCCAGCCGAGTTTAGTGGCAGCTGCTACTGGCAAATGACGACCTACTTCAACGACGTGTTCGGCCAGCCCCAGCGAACAGTTATCCAAACCAATTAGCATCGATGGTTACTCATTTTTGTAACTCTCTATTGGAAGATGTTTTAAATAGTCGAAGTCTAATTTGTTGTATTTGTTTGCTGGTGAAATTTCAACATTTATCTTCGTCGACGATTCTGTCTTGCGCATATTATCATACCAATGAAGGGTAATAGACGATTTCTACCCTTTCAAGCCCATATACTTAGCGATATTTTCCTCAAATAGTGAAACTGAAGACCCTTCATCCAGCAGCGCATAGATCGTAACAGCTCCATTCGGGCCATGCAGCACTACAGGTAGAACTTTGAACAATTGGGATGTGCTCTCATTTCGGTGACACTGTAAAACATGTTCATGTTGTTCTATATGGTTTGTTGTAGCTATACCTGAGACATCCTGATGTAAAATAGGGTCGTCATAGCGACTGCACCCATTTACAGCACATAATTTCTTTTTTCTACACTGTGTTAAGTTATGTCCCTTGCGAAGACACGCAAAGCACACTCGAAAGCGTTTCACTTGTTCCCATTTAATATTTGTTGACAATTGCTTAAAATGGTTGCGCTCAGCAAGCTCATGTGTGCTCTTACATTGATAGCACTCTTTACGAACAGACTGCTCTTCTTTACTGTGAAGTACTCTACGTGTTTTTACTGGTGCCGGCGGTCGGTGATCATTCATAAATTGCGGCAATAAACTACAAAAGCGAGTTAAATCACCAACCCATTTGGAAAAATGTTCCACAGTTGCAAATGGCAAAAATGATGCCGAAAACTTTGCACATTCATACTGCTTGGACAAGGGTAGCTTCAAAACCAATTGTTCCAGGAACGTTAGATTCATCAAATGATTATCACATTTGGCAGATTTGAAAAACGCTACAATATTCTTAGCACAAGTGGCTAAACCTAATATGCCATCAAGACGACTTACAGATACTGATGGAAACATTTTAATTTTTTCCAATTGTGCCCGTACCAACAGCTCGGGCGACCAAAATTAAATCTCAACTCATCAATTATTTGCGAAACATTTTCCGGGTATATCTTCATTGAATTTACAACGTCCTTTGCTCTGCCCTGTAAAGATTTCTGTAGCCGTATCAAATTCTGCCTGTTAGTGTATGAAAATTCTGTGTTAGTGTCCTCGTATGTTGCCAAAAATAATATGCAACCCTAAGGCTTCCCATCGAAGGTTGGCAAATGATACAATTTCACCGAAAATTCACTATATATTGACTTACTATATTTGCTGATGGGGGCAAGTTTACATAATTAAGGGACGGCGAGAATTGTATATGATCCGATGACGGCGGCTGCAACGAGTGTTGCTGATTGGGTGGCGGCTGCAGGTGTTCTGTATGATCTGGCGGCGGTTGAAACTGCTGTTGATTACCTATTGGTGGCTGAAAGGGTTGTGTATAATTTGGCGGCGGTTGCAACTGCTGTGGATTAATTATTGAAGGCTGAAAGGGTTGTATATAACTTGGCGGCGGTTGCAACTGCTGTTGATTACTTATTGACGGCTGAAAGGGTTGTGTATAACTTGGCGGCGGTTGCAACTGCTGTGGATGACTTGATGGCTGAAAGTGTTGTGAATGATTTGGCGGCGGTTGCAACTGCTGTTGATGACTTGGTGGCTGAAAGTGTTGTGCATAATTTGGCGGCGGTTGTAACTGCTGTTGATGACTTGGTGGCTGAAAGTGTTGTGAATGATTTGGCGGCGGTTGCAACTGCTGCTGATGACTTGGTGGCGGCGACTCTTGTACAAAATTTGACGGCGGCAAGTGTCGTAAATGGTTTGAGGTTAATGGAGGCAAATTTGCATGTTTATGTGACATTACATACCTGGTATTTTCCGCATCTTGAATTGGCGGAAATATGTTTATTTGAGAACGAAGACTTTTGATCTCATTATTGTTATGTCACGACTCTTGTCTGAGATCGTCTATGGCGGACTTTAAAGACGACATTGTGAAAGAACCTTCGACGGTGGGAGCTCTGTGACATGAGTTGGTGTTGCTGGTGTGCCCGTATCATCGGCACCATCATTCGGAATGCAACTCGTATCGAGTGCTTCTGGCGTTTCCATAGCAACGGTCGATGCAAATTGCATCGACCGTTGCTATCCAGGCATTCATCATCCGATGAATTATCTCCGTCGCCATGCTCTTCACCAGTAATACTGGTCTGCGATCTTGTTCTTGGCTTTTTCTTCATGTCGATCCCGGACTATTTTTACACCGGATGAAATTATTTTTACTAAAAATTTGGCGTATCAATACCACTCGCAAAGTGCAAAGAAAAACAATGTTCAAAGATAAAATAATTTTACGGCGTCGAATAAAAAAAGGCGATACTCATCTAAGTAGATACAAAATACTAATTTTATTATTAGCGTTTCTTCAAGTAATACAATAAAATAATACTGTCACATATATGGCTCGGTAAGACTCGTTTTCTTTGCTATTGTTTCTGCGCGTGGGGTTTGATGACTAACGTTAAATTTTAAAAAGATGTAGCATTTATCTCCCTACCACACTGTTGTATGTGAGCCGTAGTAGCACATAGATGCATTTTACCAGTGATGCCAACATCAATAACAACAAATTTTAATTCATATCATAAGCATAGCTGCCAGAAATGCCGATTTTTTACGATATGGCAAAATACGATATGACATACTGTGTTGACATATCGTAAGTTTTTTACGATATGACAACACTGAGAAAGCAATACACCGTGTGTGACTTTCTCAGTGTTGTTATATCGTAAAAAACTTACGATATGAGAACACAGTATGTCATATCGTTTTTAGTCATATCGTAAAAAATCGGCATTTCTGGCAGCTATGATCATGAGGAATGTGAATAATTTCAATAAATTTCTATTTCTTAAACAGAAATAAAATTTAAGTTTAATGTAATTTTATTGAAAAATTCAAATAAAAAAATTCATATTGAACAGCTATGATATATCTGTGATCACAAGCCTTAACCGCCTGCAGTTTAAAGTTTAAAGTTTAAAACCCTCACTGCAAATCAGGCGTTGCCTTTTTGTTGCTTATTTTTTACAGATTCACTTTGGATTCCTTGAACATAAAAAATTTTTCTAAGATATTTAATTTAAAAAACACTTTTTATTTAATTTAAAAATAAAAGTTTTACAAGGGTTTTTTTTTTCGTAAGAGGTACAGTATACAAAGTTCATATTCGTACACCCTCTTTTTAAAAAAGAAAAACTCTTGTAATAAAATAAAAAAATATAATATTATTATTTATCTTCTACGAATTTATTTATAGAGGCTCTATTTAACAAATCAAATAATTAAAACGACATTTCGTTAATAATTACTTTATGGACAGATGTTATATCAAAAAAGATACAATTACCAAAAATTGATAGCAAGTAGATTCATACATGCCGAACAAGATAGCAACAATAACTCAGTTTCGTCCTAACTCTACTTAGGCAGTTAAGGCTTGTGACCACAGATATACTTATGGTGTTTTCTTTTCTACAAAAGTGTGTTGCACTATTTGCCCTTTTTAATAAAAATTTGCAATATAATCATGTTTCGAAGAAGTGAATTTATTAGAAATTATTGTATTATCCCTTGCGAAGGAAAATTGTTCCTTTAAAGGAATGTTAAATTGCAATTTTTTTAATAAAAAGTAAAAAAATGTCACATTTTTTTGTAGAATAGAAAACGCCATTAGATACATGTATGTATGTTTATATAGGTATATGTAATTTATTTCTTCAAAAATTTAGCTTTTAAAAATATATGGGAGAAAGAATTATATTACGAATTAAATAGAATGAATTATAGAATTCATTCGCCGGACACATTAAAATAATTCATTACTTTCCTAGGACATGTTCTGTGTTAACAATAATGAATTCTGGAAAATTATACATGCTGTGCATTACCTTCTCGTTTACTATTCATTACCTTTTCCCGCTGGGTAAAGCCTTCATTTACTTTTTCTTATCTGGGAGAGACATTTTGTAAATGTCTGCTTTATGCCCGTAATTTCAACAAATAGGTATCTAAGGCGTAAATTATCTATTAGATATCTTAATCTAGTCGGTAAATTAACATTTGTTTACAATTCTTACCTATAAGTTAAAATTGTCAAATATTTTTACACCATAGGTAACTATGCACGGAGAGATATCTAGTTGTTGAAATTACGGGCATTACTCTCTCGTTGCTAGTTTCTGCTAGGAAAGTAAATGAACAGACTTAATATATTCGCTACAGTAACGTCACACAAAACAGTTGATGTGTGTGTACAAAGTTAACGCAACGCAAAGTTAGCGCAACGCGCTATCTTGTATTCTTTGTTTCATGGGGTCTACCATGGTGTGGAGTGGCTAATTAAATTCATAGATATTTTAAGTTGACATACATATATACATATATGTATATATATATACCACACACTACTCTGAAAAAAAAAATTATTTTGTCCTTTCAATTCTTTATAGCATGTTTACAGCTCATTCCCTACGGGAGCCAACAATACTATGTTTTGGAAAATAAAGTTTCTGTAAAATATTTGCATCATGTCTCAAAACACGAAACGAGTTACACTTTTAATTCAGTGCTCAAAATAAATTCCGTATGGAATAATGACAACGAACAGCTTTTAGAAGTTTATTTTACGGAGAATCGTGTGACAGCTCCAGCCAAAATGGGCAATGTACAAGTGCAAGAAATTGATAAAATTCCCGATAGACCCTTCTACATCAGTTTCATCGATAACAAACCAATTAAAGTCATAGCTCACACATCGCGAGATCAGTCGCTGCTAAATATTGAACGCGGTATCGCATCTCTGATGCATATCAATTTTGAAAGAGGACCCGTTAGTGAAATAGATATTTCAGGGATCTGTAATAACTTCTACAAAATAAAATCATCCACGAAAATAAATAAAATTAAAACAGACTGTTCCCATTGGGATTTGAAGGTGAATTATCGTAGCGAGAAGCCTTTAGGTAAATATAAAAAATATTTTTTAGCCATAAATAATTATTTTTATGTAGGTGTTCATCAAAATTCTTTGGAGAGAGTCGAATATGACTTGTCTGCAGATGGCCACTTACTGACAGCCGCTTCTGTAGAAACACATAAAATAAGTTTGGATGCTCAACCAGAGGTTGGCGGTGAAGTAGAGTCTTCCTTTGTATTAAGACATAGATCATTTACTTCTGAGCCTGTAGAACAACTTGCCTTTAAATCTTCTGAAGATGCCATTAAAAATTTATTGGATTGGTATAGAGTTTTTGACATTGAAGCAGATGTAGATGGTGCCATAAGTGAACTTAAAGATGTTACAGTAAGTTTAAGAGAGGCAGAAAAAAATATATAAATGAATAAATAAGTTTTTTTTTCTTCTGAAAAATTTTAGCTAGAGGAACAAATTGCATCATTAGCTAATCATTTGGAAGATGATATGATAGGCAAGGAAGCCTTAGCCGTAGCCTTTGTTAAACTTATACCATTGGCACGCATTGCCAAGCAAGAGGAATTCGCAAACATATTAAAATCTAACAAAAAGATACATTCTCAACTGGTAGATCTTATGGGTGCTGCCCAAACCATCGATGCTTATAATGCAATTAATGAATTCTTTGATTATAATGAAAAATCAGACGAAGATTTATTGGAAACATATCTGCAATCATTATCAGTAGGAACACATCCGGAAAGATCTATTATCGAAAAACTTTTTGGACTTCTTGCGTCTACAGAGGCCGCATTTCAAAATAAAAGACTTGAAGACTCAATACTTCAGTGTGTGACCTCTCTTGCTCATCAATCTGGCTTTGACGCGAACGATGATCTTTTTAAAAGTATCAGACAATTCATATTAAACAAACTTCTAAATGAGTGCGAAGAAACTCTGTGCAAGACACGCTACATAAGAGCTTTACAAAATCTTCAAGATCCTTCAACCATTTCCATTTTGATTAATTGCGCATTAGAGGAAGATTCTAAAATAGCTGTAGCAGCTATGCAGGCCTTAAAAGCATTCCCCATTAGAAATTTCAATGAAAAACATCAACAAGCATTCACCAACATCTTCTACCAAATACAAAAAAAATATGATTCCTCTGCCCGTACCATAGCTTTGGACATTCTCTTGGCAATGAAACCGACACCACAACAATTGGGACATTTATTAGATTATTTGACGTCAAATGATCGCCATTTCGAAATGAAAACTTATGTAATACAGAAATTGAATATGTTATCCGAAAAGTGCCCTCGTTTTAGAGCTCTATTAAAGTTAACCTTGTTCGAAAGACCCCACGTTAATAACTATCACATTGTTGGACAAAAAGGTAAGTTATATATTATTTAGATATTTCTGGGAAAACAATATGATTTATGTACTGCAGAAGTTTTGAAAAGCCGAAGATATATGTATAAGAAAGCATAATTTCATAAACTATTAAGGGCAATATACACAGTCAACATGCTTGACAAGCGGGGTAATAGTATATGTGAAATTTCGTTAGTATTAGTGACACCGACGACGCTTGATGGAAAATCTACTTGGTTTTGATTTTTCGTCAAGCACACGTACACGAATCTGACATCAAGCTGATTGATTATGTATTATGCCCTTTACATGTAAATCTATTTGGAGGCAGGGTTGTCAGATATGGCGATTTCTCGCCAAACATGCCGATTTCTCGCCAAACATGGCGATTTCTCGCCAAACATGGCGATTTCTCGCCAAACATGCCAATTTTTCAACTTGTTTGTCAGACGCCATTTTTGATTTGGCGATATGGCAATAAATAAATTTGTTGGCGATTTGTATGGCTATTTTTCAACAAAATTTAACATAAACATGTTTATATTTCAGGAATATTACTTTGTTGAAAGAGTATTGCCGAAAATAAATTTCTCAAAAACTTGTCTGGAAGAAATTAAAGCAATGTGAATTTGATGATTTTTCTTATATTAATTACAGTAATTAATGGATTTTAAATTTTGATGATAAAAATTGGCAAGAAATAGTTTTTGGCGATTTTATTTCTACTTTTGGCGATTTTCTGGAAAATGTTAATACGATTATTTTATAAATACTAATATTAAAAAAAACATTAAATAAAAACAAATTGATTATAAAATATATATTAAGAAAAACTTCATAAAACAGGATTTGGCGACTTTTGGCGAATTTTAAAATCAATTTGGCGAAATAGGTCAGAAAAACTCTGACAACCCTGTGTGGAGGTATTACTCTCATTAATGAATACCACATTAACAATACGCTTAAGCTGAAAGTCCATAACACGCGTTTCGTGCATTGCACGTTTTGTGTGTTTCATACTTTATACGCCTTTCTAAATTCAAGTTACATGCAACGATTTTTGTGCGCCAATGTTATGTTTTGATCAGCTGTAGTGTAAATATTTTTATCAATTAAAAATAATTTTTGCAAAAATGTTAATTGAAATTGAAATGTTAAAAGAATTTATTGAGTTTATGAATATAATATTTTGTGCAACAAGGGCATACTCAAAGCTCCAAAATAAAACGAGACGGTTTTGGGTGCGTCCCTTGTACTTGGAACGAGAAGTGAGAGGTTTTTGGAACTCAACGAGAGCTATTCCAACAGATTGTCGGCTCTTCTTGACTTTAATGTAAATTTAATTTGTGCCAGTACAATACAATATTATATAATAAAGTGTAAAGATAAATTGATAAAATTAATAAATAGAGATGAAACTTATTACATAAAATTAATCGATAAATAAAATGAAAGTTTTGTTGATGAAAGAATTGTGTTCAAAAATTAATTTTAATGAGCGTGAGCATGACACGTGAGCACTGACGATGGAAGTGTATCGGCTTCCGAAAGTGGCGCTACTCTGTTCTGCTCTGTACGTTGAAAAATTAAGTTGATGTTAATTTTTCCCTTGTTCCTTGGAATATTAATCATGCCCAATTCTTTCTGAATATAACGTTACGAACCTTAGCCTAATAATCAATTTGGATTCACAAAGCAAATACGTTCGAAATAATCATATTAATAATTTTAATGTATTTTATTCTTGAAAACATTTGTAAACTCTATTGCGATGGGGTTTTTTTTACTAAAGACTTCTTTTTTGTAAAAAAAAATTTAAAAACATAATCCACCACACCAACATATTTATCGATATCATTCACAATATAATATAATTTGTCATCACTGGCTATCAAAACCAGCTGTCATTTTTTCATGGCGCATGCGACGCATACAAAAGTAGAAAGTAAACCTACTTTTCGCGTCAAGCGTTTTACGTTTTGTGCTATGTAACTCGTCACATACATTTACACTGATTCTACTTTTTTGACAGCCGCTTATAACGCGTTACCGTGTGTAACGCGTGTTATGGACTTTCAGCTTTACTTTTCAGTTGAAGATTTTATATTACAAATAGGCTAAAAGCGTTATTAGTGTTGCCATAAGATTAAGTAGTAAAAGTCCTAGATTGCAGAATAAAAAGTGCTAAAATGTTCTACAGCACATATAAAAAAGTGCTAAAATAATTTTAAATTTTTAGTTTCACTTTTCTTAGATGTGTTTATATTTTTTAAACTTTGAATCCAGGTGCAAATGAAATATTAACCAAGAAAATATGCTCATACAAAAATGTTAAAGGGCAAATTCAGATCAAACGATTTGCCACTAATGCCATTTAAGGCCAGGATTCACTATCCGACTCAGTCGTTAGAGCTGTCATGCGTGCTCAAAAAGTGTGATAGATAGTCTGGCCTAAAAGTGAATATGGTGGATAGATTTTTGACAAGTCTGTCCGATTTTAACATTTTTTTTTAAATTTTCATAAACTAATATTTTCTATGCGATTAGAGTTGAATTTTTTGGTGTAGTTGCTAAAAACAGCAATGCCTGCTTTATTAATTAGACAGACGCTTAATATAGCTGTTGCATGTATATTTTTGCAAATTAGGTGATTAAAATGTAAAATAACATAAATAACTCCGAAACATATGTTTTGCATCTTTTTTGTGTGACAGTGTGCCACCGGCAGCAGACTTTTGCTACGATTTTTTGAAGTCAGATAGAATTCTGTCAGATTTCTTTTTGACATAATCGTACGATTGCGTAAGATAGTCAATCATGGCCCTTATACCAATCGCATACATTGTATAGTTCTACTAATATATACATATTCATATAACTGACAGCTAAAATTTTGGGCTTCTTTTAGTTTTAAGTTCGCTTTTTATTAAATCGAGTAAACTAAATAGACGCTTTAAGCATTTAGATTACTCTTTTTAAAAAGTCAGAGAAAAAATTATATTTCTTTAAATTGTATTTCATTAGTGGAATAGTTAAACTGGTGTGCTTTAACGCAATTGTACTCAGTTTTATACCGCAGAGCTGTATAGCGCCAGTGGGATTACCCACTTTCCGCACAAAAATTTATTTAATCTATAGCTTTATTAATACTTTCGTTATTTGGTTTAAGGTATTATCTATGGAAAATAAATTGATTCAATAAAATAAAAAAGTGCCAAGTAATTTTGAAAAAGTGCTAAACTAGCACTTAGCACTTTTTTGAAAACTTTTAGTACTACCTGAGATAAAAAAGTGCAAATCTAGCACTAAAAATGCCAAAATGGCAAGCCTGGCTGTCTAGGATAAATGTTGCTGACACAATTTCAGTTGTTGAGAAAAGCCTTTCGCCCCCGACAGAAGTTGCTCGGATAGTTAAGGTTTCTTTCCCATGACATAGATATTATTTCATGATGAACGACAAGAATTGAAAGAAAACTGTAAATTTGTTTGTGCCAAACTCAGTACTTTTTTATGTATATAAATAGATTTTTAATCCCGGGAATTCCCGGATAAATTTCCCGGGAGAGCGGGAAACAAAAGTCCCGGGAATTCCCTAATGGCAGCTCATCAGAAAACATTTACCCATATTTTCAAAGTTTCAAACTCAAATATTTCTGCATATAAACTCAAGAGATAAATGAGAATTGTAACGAAAACTAAAATCAGACAATGTGCAATAGTGACTGCTAAAAGTCGTAAGACGTAAATCAGAAAATGTGCAGACTATTATGTTGCATGTCTAAAAGTAAATTAAATTTCCTTCGGATAATGTGCAGATTAATCTGATATTAATCGGATATTTTAGAAAATGTGCAGAAACGTCTTACCAGTAAGTTGCTGACTACTCTGCCAAATGTCTAAGGGAATTTTAGACAACTCGGTTGATTGTCTAGTAAAGTTTCAGATATTTTCTGATGTCAGATATGTCGGTAATATATGTTTCCCGGTTATATATTTAGAATTCAAAGTGTGTGCAAATTAAATTAATTTTAAAAATATTCAGTACAAATGGATTAATTAAATAAATGTACGCATATTTTTCCTTTAAAATAATATGGTTTTATTTTTAAGGTACTGTGGGGATTTTTGGGGATGAGAAAATAGCAATTTTGGGGACTTTAGGGAATGAAAAATCGAAAATTGGGGATAAGGTATGAAATAAAACTGGGAACCCTGCTTTACCCAAAAAGTACGGGATCAAAGTTATCGTTGTCCAAATTTTTCAAGCAGAAAAGGTTTTTTTAATTATTCTACAAATTTATAAATTATCGAGCACTTTTAGCTAAAAATTTGCGGGAAGTTATATGGCCCTGTTCCATAAACCGAATCCGAGTAAATTTCTCGTTTTCCAAAAACAAATAATGCTGCCATTGATATATTTTAAATCGTATATAGTAAACTAATTTTAGATATGTTATTTTAAGCTCTAAAAATATGAAACTGCAAAAAGGTCTGAAAAATCGACTCGATTTACTGAACAGGAAGGACAATGTTAGCCCAATTAGAATCTTTTCAGATCCGAATCTAAAAAAAAACTGTACACATACTTTATAATTGGGTACAAAATTATGTAGTTTATTTTTTACTCATATCACTTTCTAACTATTTATTATGTAATAAACACAACATGTCTCTTAACAGATATATTTTGATGAAATTAATGTAATTTTTTAAACAGACATAAATATAGAAGTGATTTTCGTTGCAACTGCACCCAGATCAATCAATAGTGCACAAATGAAGGTTCTACAAGAGAACTATGGTCACTTCCACCATGAATGTACGGTAAAAAAGTACTTAGTTTGCGATGATACTCCTTAAAAAGTTCAGGGCATTCACGATAAGGCTGATCATCAGGTGTTAATTGAATCGGCGCATAGGCATGCATTGTTGGGGCTGAGGCTGGGCGGTGTGCAACTACAGGAGATGAAGATGGCAAAAAGCTAATTGCTGCTGGTGCTTTTAATAGGTGATATAAAGGTATATAATTTGGGGGATATAGTGAGTACTTGGGCGAGTCACCATTTGAACAGGGAACATTGGGTTCAATAACACTAGCGCTATATGGATTCCCGCTCGTCGTTAGTGAATGAACTAATGATGGTGTTATAATATTATAGACTGCTGACACCGTCGATATGGAAGGATTTGTTGGTGGATAGCTTAAAGTGTAAGCAGGCGGCTCGGTATAAGGGACCTTTTCAGTACATGGCGTTACAATTGTAAGTGTTTGCTTTTCATGTAGATTGTGCACAGAGTTGGGACTTTCATGCGAATTTGTTTTATCAAAATGCGAGCTGTATAAAGGTTGGTTGAACTCTTCATCTGATTTCGGTTCATAACTTGTTAGCTGTGGTTTTTCATCTTCTTTAGATTCTTCGAAATATTTTTTTTCCTGCTGTTTATCTTGATTTAATGCTTTGTTTCCCTGATATTGAGGCGACAGATAAATTATGGGTTGATATATGATTTGTGGGATTTTTTTATTGGAATGTGGAGGATTTTTAAGAGTTTCATCGTTTGTATATGGTGTTTCTGATTCAGTTGATGGTTCGTCAGAATCCACTTTAACAGGGATATTATCAGCTTGATAATCAGGTTCTACAGGTGGCAATTCTGTTGCAATTTCATATACAGGTTCAGAAGCAGGTGGAACATTATTATCGTAGTTTGGAGGACTATTAACACCATTATTTCCGTACTGGTTCGCACCATAACCTGTTGGATTACTACAACTATTGAAATTATCGCCAGCATAATTACTTGTTCCATAATTATCGTAGTTAAATCTACCGAACAGTGGCTGTAAAGGGCGCCACATAGGCAATGGTCGCAACGGCTGAAATGGCGCCGATAGCGCAGGCCCCAAATTTTCGTTTCCCACATTATAATTACAGTTATTGCAACAATTTCCACATTTCCCAAACAGACCATTCTGTAGCAATTTCCAAAATGATCGCTGTGTTCTTATTAGCTCATCTTTTGGACCTGTTTTGGTACCACTATCAGCTGACAAATAGCAATCCGCTTGTCTAGACTCTTCTTCAGTCCCACCGAAATGCAAATATTCTAATGAAAATATCTCTGAGATGATGCACAATAAGAACCACATCACACACACTAATTTTGTGGTTAACATTTTGAACGTTTTACAATTTTATATGACAACCAATTCGTTTGATGTCTCCTTCGCAACTACCTAATTTAATTAACTTCAGCTTATTTCTGCTTGATATTGGTTGCAAAAAATGCCGATCAGCGTTTTTATTTTTTTTTATTTTTATATTTATTTAGAATTACTTTATATGTAGGTTACAAAAATGTATACGATACTGCAATGCACTATAATCTGACCTGGTATTTTTTATTTAGGTCTTTTATAATTTTTACTAAAAAGTTGTTTGTTCTTATTTATTATTTTTAAATTATTAATATCAATATAATGATTTATGCATGCATATCGATGCACAGTGGGTATTATGTAAAAAAATTTAAATAACTGCAGTTTCTAAAAGGAGGTGGAGCCACAAGAAAAATTCAAACATATGCCAAGCTAATGCTTTTGATCTGATAAACAAGAGTTGGAAAAAAGTCGACCATATTTATGGGTTTCCGCTTACACAGGCTGACTTCCAGAACGTCCATTGCTTTGTATTCGAACAATGTATAGTGTTTCATATCGTCGCAGTACAAAACATTGACAATGCATACCTTTTCAAAACGTCGTCGACAAGTATCAGAAACGTCACAAAAGGGTAACCAGGGTATTGGTTTCAAAGTTGATGCAATGCTTAGCAACTTCGCATACAAACACGATCTAAATACCGCAGCAGAACTGTATACAAACTTTGTATTGATACGATTTGGAAGTCAGCCAAAGTTATGAAGATATTCGACAACAAAAATTAACTTTATCACATTTTTACCAACATTGGTTTTGCTAATGGGAAAATCAAATTTTATTCGTTAATTTTGTTGCTTAATTAATTTTCGTAGATTTATAACAACATTTTTAATATTCTGGAAAAACTTTGTTTCAAAATCACAACGCAGTCAAAAGTTATACGCAGATTAATTTAAAATTTTGAAAAAAGTAAGTTTTTTCCGTTTTTTCAATAATACTTATTTGAATTTATATAATACTTATTTGAATTAACCAGAGCGTTTCAAAATAGACCTATTTTTATTGTAAATATAACTTTTACGGCGCGTTTTTTTCAAATCGCAAGGCTGTAATCAATAAGGGTAGCAAGTCAACTTGGGCCTAATGTGCCCTTAAATATTTCATAAAAAAGTTATTTGCGCCTGGCTAAGATAATAAAAAAACAGCGAAAATACTGAAAATCCCATTTATGGGATCTTCTGCAATTTCTTTGGGAATTGCGGGGTTCCCAGAGGCAAATCTTATTTTTTTTCTTCCTTGGTATTTAGTACATAAATATCTATAACTGCAAAATTTCATTCGAAAATATTAACTGTAAGCGGAAACCCATAAATGTTGTAGATTTTTGTTACCCTTGGATAGGCAAATCTACTTACAAAAACTATTGTTTATCAGATCAAAAACACTAGCTTCACATGTTTGAATTTTTCATAAGCCAGAGGTGACCCACTTTGGTGTCTTGTGGTTCCACTCCCGTTTAGGATATAAATTCCAAACTTAAAGTCAGCAACATCTCCTGAAATGCCATATGAAATTTTATAAAAATCGGACTGCCTTGCTTAGAAACTGCAGATTTTTTTATATTTTTTTCAAAATCTCCCACTGTGCGATACATACATCTGTTAACCGGTTAATTACTACCAGAGTGTGCAAACAAACAGAACTTTTCGCAAACATTTCATGCGTAGACACAAACTTTTAAAATATTTTTAATCGTTTCGTACATGAGCAAAACCAAAACAAATACAGTATTTTTCGGTTAATTGCACATCAAAATTTGCACAACTTTTTGTTCAATTAACCGGGGAACCAATTAGCCGATACCCGCTTAATTGAACAATTCGTTCAATTACAAGAATCCCGTTTAATTGAAGAGTTTGCTCAATTACAGAAATCACGCATAATTGGAACTACTAATGAATTAAAAGAAATCGCATATGTGCACTTTAAGTTTTTCAAAATAATTTTTTTTTACCTTAAACGAAAAAAATGCAAGTAACAGAAAAAAATGTACATATATGTGTATACGCAGGTATTTATTATTGTAGGTACATATGTACCATTAAATGCACTATTTATGTGCACATTAGTTTTACAAAAAAATAAAATTTAGTAAAATAAAATTAGTAGAGATGCCACCCAGAGTTTTTCACAAATGATGTCAAATATGTATGTGCAAAAATGCCAGATTATTTTTCAATAATAATGCAATTAACCGGGTAAAAGTAAGAGGAAATTTATTTTTGATGACGTGAATTTTGAACCAATTAAGCGGGAAAATCAATTAACCGGGTTCAATTATCCGAGGAAATTTACATGTGTTTTCGTATGCAATATTTTTTTGGCCGATCATGTGGTTAAATTAAGCGTGGAAACCAATTAACCGTAGGGTCAATTAACCGAAAAATACTGTACTTTTGCAATGCCAAAAAAATGAAACAAAACAATTGGCTTTTCATTCATCTGCATGCTTTAATATCGCGTTTCAATCGTACAACAACAACACAAAAGCAGAAATGTATTTCGTTGAATGCTTCATTGTATTTAAAATAAATACACTAACTCATTCTCTACTATTACTACGTTTATATGTGCACTATTTGCAAATAAAAATATTTGTAAATAATTTAACTCACTGTTTATACGTCATAGCAAAAATACAAAACTTGGTAGCACTTCTATAGAAAACTTCTGTATTTTTACAAAAAAAAAATAGTTGAAATGTATAAAATAATAAATAATTATTTGTTTTAATTGTCATTATTTTCTTCTATCAATATTTTTCGCGAAATATTTATCTATTTTGTGTTTTTTATTAACAAACATTTGTATGCGTGGCAACCTCAAACATTTTATTTGCAAATAGTGCGTTAATCGTGAATAGTTTTCGTGAGTTAATAAGTCGCAATAAAACAATTATATGGCAACAATTTACAGTTTTATTTGCAAATAACCCGTCCGTATAAACGTAGTATATGATGAGCAAATCAATCGGGAAACGTTTGCAAATGTATGTTCTTAAAACTTTTCAATTTTGTTCTTGTTATTTTCTTTTCTAGCTGCGTACATTTAAGTTAACGTACATTTTGTGTACACAAGCACAAACAGTACGAAACTAAATGGGACTATCATTCTCGTTGTTATTGTTTTGTTTTTGTTTTACACATTGGAAAATACAAAACAAAACGAAAGCAAACGTTTCGTTTAGTTTATTTTCCTACTCTGATTACTACCCGATTAACTGATCGGTGAATTTAAATTTCAAACCTGGCAACTCCGTAATGGAGCAGATGAAAAGTTTGTGGTCGGCTTTTTAGTTTTCACAAAAATAAATATAATAAACTAAATTTTACAAATAAAAGAATTACTCCAAAATTTATTGTTTTATAGTGAACTAATAGCCTGTTTTTTAGAAAACATAAACCATTGATAACATAGATAGCAACCCTACAAGAACAGTGACAGTCATTTGATCGATCATATGACTGGTAGTGCTGATGGAAATATCTATCATCAGGTAGAACAAAGTTTCTATCATTTTCTTAAAACAATTTGAAAAAACTGATGGAAACTTTTGTGTACGTGTGATTTTGCGTCTTTGTCGAACTTATGAATTCTATCGACTATAGAACATATAGCTGAACTTCTCACTCCACTGCTTTTTACTAATCATTAATGATATAAATTGTAGTCACAGCTGAGTAATCATTCCTGATGTATATATCGGTCAAAGTTGATTAGTCAGTCTTGATGAATATATCGGTCAAAGCTGATTAGTCAGGCTTGATGAAAATACCATCACAGCTTACTAATTAGTCTTGATGAATATATCGGTCAAAGCTGATTAGCTGATTATTATTTATTTTCTTCTGAACAATTCAGGTTAGATTATAATGTTATAATTTCAATTTTATTAAAAATTATGCAAAACATTTAATCACATTTTTGAAAAAAAGGAATGAATTTGAAAGCGCAATCAAATTTGGGCCGGACTACGCTTGTTTTTCGGCTAACTGAAGAATCTTATAATCTGTTAGGAAGGTCCTCTACTCTTTTGCCGTAGCACAGGCCCTATTTTTCTCCACTAATTCTTCCAATTTCTCCACTAATTCTTCCATGGCCAGGTATCAATGTAGTCATCATCAGAATATAATAGTTTACCCTCACACAACGGAAACAAATCATTGCTATGTTGAAATCCCATAAAAAATTTATTAAATGTTTTATTTAAAATATGTTTTTTTTATTTTTTTAATAAAGAACTTTTTTATTTTTAACGTCAGGAAATAATACATTAGCTGTCTTTCTCTAACATATGCATTATTTAAATATTAATTTTTAACGTAAACAAATATCTAAATGTCGTCAACGATGATAGATATCTCCATCAACAATGCCAGTCATATGTACAAATGTATTAGTAAAACAATTGTGTGTGTGTTAGTTTCGGTCATACATTTCTTGTAGGGAAGGTCTAGCACTGTCAATAAAACAATGACAACTCTCTTAACACATACGAATACTGTGAATTCAACTTACATGAGCGAGAATATTTTTTTTATTTCAACTCACTTGAGAGAGCATTAATTTTGCACTTGAATATCCATTAATTTGCAATTTTTTGCACGCACAATCACTTAACTTTTAATTATTTTTTTTTTCACTATTTGACTATTTGACATTTGTTTGTTGAATTGAGAGGCTTAGTGGAATAACTCGATAAGCCACAAAAGCGAAACATGAAATAAATCGACTTTTAAGCTTAAACAAAATTTAAAATTGTATGGTTTTTAGAATTTTCTACTTTAAATACGAAGCATAATTAGTTGGAAAACACTCGTATTTAAATAAAAATTTATCAATGATGGAAAGCTATGGTACCTAGCAATCAAATAAGCACATAACCCCAATTTTTGATTTCATGTGGCTTACCGAGTTATTGCACTAAGCCCTTCAATTGTAGTGATGAATTGAATTATTTTTTCATTCAACAGTTGTATTTTGTTCCTATTTGGGATAGATTCATAAATTTAAATTATGTGAAAAATTAAAATAGCTAATTATGCCAAAGTAGTACATGTTAACTCGATGAGCATTTGCATAAAATGAAATCTTATCGGAAAAGTTAAATTACGTCTTCCCCTAGCGTGAGATTAAGAGAAAATTCGACATTTTGTTTTTAGTATTCTGCCGAGGTTTTTTCTCATGTTATCTCAAAGTTAATGTCTCGTGAAGACGCTGTGTTACGTATGTGTGCGAAAAACAAAACAAAATTGAACACCAATACTTTCTTATTTCTCTTTTAAACGCCAGTCTGTCAAGAGTGAGTAGGCAATAGATTGCTGTTTGTGTTGCGTCTGGTTGGTCGGTGGTTGGGGCCGAACAGTGAATGAGAGAGCGAACCTCGAACATTGCTGTTCGTATGAACATGGTATAAGTCTAAGGATGTTTTAGTAGAACATTTTGTGTTGGTATTGGTTTAAAATAAAAATTTCCCCACAGCACTAAAACCGCACTTGGTTGTAACAAAAAGTATTCTAAACTATTTATATATTGTATACAGGAATTTTTAGAAGTTTATGCAATTATTGTTGTATTAGTTAATGAAAATATGAATTTAGAATGCTTTAATACATTAGAGCTAAAAAAATATTGATTTGCTAAACAATTTTTTGCAGTTTTTCTATTTGGTACCAAAAATTTTTATCCGAAATAGGAACAAAAATACAATAATGTTCAACGAAAAAAGGATTCCACCTTTAATTTATTTCTACAATTTTCGGCACTAACCCCCTTTTTACTTTTTTATGTTTGTACACGCATAACTCTTTCATTTTTGAGCCGATTTTCAAAATTATTTTTTTGTTTGAAAGGGCTTGCTTCCAGGTTGGTCCCATAAATATTTTTTCGAAAATCAGGGGAAATTCCTCCCCTCCCCAAAAATATTGTTTATCGCATAACTCCTCTATTTATGCACCGATTTTCAAAATAATTTTTTTGGTTTTTGCTTTGCTTGCAATTCGGTTCCCTGACGTTTTTCGACAATCAGTGGGGTTATTTACCCTCCCCCCTCACGAAATATGGATTATCGTATAAATTATACATTTATGGACCGATTTTCAAAAAAAAAAATTTTTAAATAGTAAGCTAGTGGGCATTTCTATTTAAGCTAGTGATATGGACATGTATATATGCACATATGCTTTTTTTACAAAAAGGAATAGCACAAGATATTGATTTTTTATTGTTTAATTACTAACATCTAAACCTCCAATAAATATATTTAACTAGAAATTTAAAATAGTTTTATCCTTACTTATTATTTAAAATTAAAAGTTTAACAGACATGCTAAAAATGGGAAACGTATAATTGTGTATAGATATTAAGGAAATTTAATTTTGTTCCTTATTTTACTTATTTGAAAAAAGAAATTTTTGAGGTAGGTGTATTCTTGCTCTGAATTTTTCGAAATTTTCACAAAGCATTAAACACATTAAAACTTATGTCTGTACAAAATTTCATTTACAATTATTTTTCTCCCCATTATGGTAATTTCTTACTTCAGGATATATGACAGGGATATGAATCCTTGAAATTTAAATATTAAAATTTTAGGTGTGATTTATATTATATACTGTATATAGTTAAACA
The DNA here is from genome assembly GCA_956483635.1 of Panzeria rudis. NCBI lineage: Eukaryota > Metazoa > Arthropoda > Insecta > Diptera > Tachinidae > Panzeria > Panzeria rudis. The sequence continues at coordinate 157,843,331 of OY101449.1, read as the reverse complement.
TGTAACTCATAAGTGAAAGAAATTTATTTTTGCTCCTTTTTTTAATTTTTTGAAAATGGAAATTTTTGAGGTATCCTTGCTCTAAATTGAACGAAATTTAGTCAAATCATTAGTTATATTTAAACTAATGTCTGTACAAAATTTCGTTATATATATGTTCCCTTCGATCCTATAAGGATCCTCAACAAATGATCTCCAATTTGACTATCCATTGCTGTGATCTTAATCTCACTCCAGCTTTATCTCTTCGACGCTACCTTGTGGATTCCACTCTATTGCACTTCGGGCTATGTCGTCGTGGGGCTTACGTAGTGTGTGTCCAATCCAATTCCATTTACGTCTCCTGATTTCACGCTCAATATGTATTTGATTTGTTTGTGCCAATAACATACTATTTGAAATTGTGTTGGGCCAGAATATTCCCAGGATTCTCCGCAAGCACCTATTAATAAAGACCTGTACATCCTTGAAGTCACGTGGTGCGGCGTTCCAGGTCTCACAGCCATACAATAATATTGACTTGACGTTTGAATTGAAAATTCTGATTTTCACATTCGTTGACAGTGAGGTTGATTTCCAAACGTTCGTCAATCGTCCAAATGCTTGCTTTGCAGACTTAATGCGGTTTTCTATATCCATCGAGGAGCCACCTGAATTTGTTATAATGCTACCTAGGTAGCAAAATTTGTCCACGTCCTCTACGGTGTTATCGTAGATTTTGAATGGTCTGGATATATCGCTATTTATTCTCAGTACCTTAGTTTTCCCTGTATTTATTCTTAGTCCTGCCCTCGCTGCGGCTTTGACAACACTGTCTAGTTTTCATTAAGTTACAATTATTTTTCTCTCCGTTATGGTAATTTTTTATTTTAGGATATATGGGAAGGCCATGAATCCTTGAAATTTAAAAGCCAAATTTTAGGGTTGATTATATTTGATCAATTAAAACATGTGTGCGAAATTTCATTTCTTTACGATAACTCCTTTTATTTTTGGCTGCTCGTTATATGAACTCACGACACTGTGTGACGTTCTAAGCGAGCAATCTATGTACTTATGTAGATTGTAATGTACGTGTAATATAATATGTCAGAATTTCGTTGTATTTCATAGAATTTGTCCCTTATATGTACAAAGTAAAAATTCAACAACAAGCTCGCTTACAGTTCCACTTATTATGTAATCACACAGTAGCGACACGTACTGACATCGTAGCTTACTTTTTAAGCGAGCGCGCACCGATTAAACAGCCTATGAGACGCTTATGTTAAATCTAAATAGGAAAATGAGCCAATGCGTCATCACTAGCTGCTACTAAATATTGCTTACATCAGCGATTACTTAATGGCTATTTTTACCACTGGCTATTGTGTATTCAACAAACTTGAGAGGGATAATTCAACACACAACAGACACAGTAATTTGTGCATATGAAAATGCACTAAAATTTATATTTTTTGCACACACAAACGCTTTTTTTCCTTTATTTAATTTATTTATTTGTTTTTTAATAAATTTTTTGTTTCTTCTTTCTGTAATTTTAAAATATTTTTTTAATTTTGTTGACACTTGTATGTTGAAATTTATCCATATTTTGAAAAATTTTTTCATTCAGCAGTATTGCATTTTTGTTAATATTTGGAATAAAATTTTTTAGTACCAAATAGAAAAATTGGAAGAAATGTTTAGCAAATAAATATTTTCTGAGCTCAAATGCATTAGAAAGAATTCTAAATTCATATTTTCATTATTTAATGCAAAATTAATTGTATATAATACCTTAAAATTCAGGTTTAAAAAATATGAATTTTGTAAAATACTTTTTGTACAACTATGGCTAGAAATACAATATCACGGCTGCGGGCTCGGTTTCCATTTCTCAAAAAAATAACAAATTAAATGAATTGCGGTGGCGGATGCGGTTTTTCTTGCCATTATTTAAAATTTTATACAGTCGAACTTTCCTATAGTGAATCTCCACGGGGACAGACAATTATTTCACTATATAGAAACTTCATTATACAGAAATATTTTTTTGTTTTTTATTTATTTAAAATAATCAGGTATTTTTGTTTGAAATACATTTTTCCATTTTTCTTTGTCAATAAAAGCTTCAATTACATGAATACATTTAAATACATTTGTCGGAATGTTGCTCTCCATCTCCTAAAAAGTTCGTAGCACATCAAGTGAAGAGGAAACGTGTTCTAATGTAGGTGACGTTTTATCAATATTTGCCATTACTTCACCGCCCAGTTCCTCTTCATCGTCATCTGATATAATCTGCTGCAATCCACGACTTTCTAAAACACTGCTTAGAATATCTTCATCGGGCGGTATGCCCATGGTTTGCACATCAATATCTACACTGACATAGTCTTCAAATGATACATCGTTGTTAGCTACTTTTTTAAATGAAGCCTGTAGAACCGCTAAATCTGATAGTGGAAGAAAGTCCTCTTCATCCCAATTACTAGTTTGAATCTGCATGTCATCTTTTGAAAATCCTGCCTTTTGTAAGCAGTTTGCAATAGTCTCTGGTTTAACATATATATTCACACTGTGCTTAAATTTCGAATAGCTTGAATCAAATCTTCGGAATCGCTGAAATTCGGCAAAAATAGAGATAATTTGTTTAATCATATTAATAAATAATCATATTAATGTTTAAGTTTTATTTAAAACAAACCAAAACTGATTAGTGAACACAAAAATGTACGACGTTTACCATAAATTAGTTTATAATTTAGTTAAAGGAATAAAAAAAAATTGGTCGTGTCAGCTCCGAGTCGCGACTGGAGTTTACACATTTCCTGTAATACTAAAGGAATGATATGCACCTACTCGAGGGTTGGAGGGAGAAATTCCGATATCAGATGAGCAGCTATTTTATGGGGGAAATTTGCGATAATTTATCGGACCTTATCGGAGTTTTGGATTGGTAAATATTCCTTTCTTAATTTGTTTGTGTGTTTCTTAATTTGTTAATGTGTTTAGTATCCTATATACTGAATTGCAGTCTTCTAAGACTTTAGGAAATACGTTTCTTATATAAAATTTTTTACAAATACGCACCCTTTTTACCTGTCTAATATGCAATTTGTAGCATATATAACAAATTTCAGTATTTTCTGATGAAAGTTTAAGTAATATTAAACGGAGTTTGTATAAGCTGTTCGACGTTTAGCAACCATACAAATAAACTGATCTCGTTCAAACTTCACAATATGATTTCTACGAAGATAAGTTATCTACATATTAAATTTGAGATATGTAAATCTAAAATAATTCATGAGATCTATCGACATTTAGGTGACATTTTTGCAGATGCTTGCATGAAGACTAACCTCCATTTTTTGACTTGATAATTAAGTTGTAATTATTTTTAAGTTATAATTAAATACGAAATTGTGTTTTTGACTACATATTTAAATAATAATTAATTGCCCAACCTTGTGTAATTAAATAATAATTAGGTTTTATAAATTACCATATGATTTTGACTGCTTCTTGTTCTTGTGGAAGCAAAAAATTGTGGCCGCTAACAATTCAACTTTTGTTGTCGAGAAATTTGGGCTTTCTTTGTCTATATTTGTCTTTTTGTGATTTTGTAAGCTGTTTTTATTATTTAAAACGTTGCAGAAACTCTTCATTATTCTTATTTCCTGAATGAAGAAAAGTACATTTTTTTTGGAATTTTTCTTTGTTTATATTGAACAGCTGCTTTTTTGGAAATGTAGGGGAAATTTGTGGTATTTTATGGTGCTACCATATTTTTGTATTTAATTACAATTTAAATTTATATGAAAATTAACTAAATAAATATTTAATTACTGAGTCACAAACTGGAGGTAAGTGTAAACATGGACCGATTACCTCAAATTTTAGTTAGGTATATTTGTATTGCATAAATAACTTTTTTTTTTATTGGTCGAATATTTGCCACTACAAACGTTAGGGATGTTACAGGTTATTTCAATAGTAGGATGATATCGGTCCTCTGGCAATGTAATGGGGTCAACACGATTTACAGAACACTCCTTGGGATCGTTAACGAAAACTAAATCAAGTAATTTACCGAAAACATTTTGAACACCATTAATTTGATGTAGACAGAGATCATTTATATTATTATATACGTCATCACAAAACTCATCAGATATTGCAGGTAAATAACAGTCATTCTCAGTTGAAAATTGCCAAGCGATTTGGGGTAAATTGAAATCACCAAAAACGAAAACAAAGTCAGCAGGATTTGATTTTAAAGTTGCAGCATTGATGGCTTCAATATGTTGTTTATAAATTAAAAGATCCGAACCAAATTCTTCCAATTATCTTAAGAATTGAGCCTTTAATCCATTGAAAATGGTCCAAAAATTTTAAATTTTAATCTTAAATATTTCTTTTTTAAGAGCAACATTGAAAAACAGTGAGCGTTTTCGAATTAAGTTTACCCGTTGGGTGCCCCTTCTGTCGGAAAAAATAGTGTCGAGTTCATGCATAGTGTAATTATCCAGTAACTAAAAAAACGTTCGCATTTAAAACTAAACGAACGAAGTCTAGCAAAATTTAGTAATAACATTATGCGACAAATGAAGACTTTTGCAAAAACTCACGGACTGGACAGTACAGGTTCGATTGTACTACCACAGAGTAGTAAAACCCTTTACTCATTTTGGCGAATTTGGTTACCAATTTTTTTTATGGACCTCCAAAGTTTCTAAAAATCAGTGGGACCTCAAAAAACAGTCATCAGTATTTGGCCAACAGCTAATTCAAACTTAATGATACCGCTTAAATATATACATATGTACATGTGTCAATAATGTAGTTAAGAGTCTGCTAAACAGATTGTATTGATATGTTGACAAAAGTTGTTCAGCTCTACCGTAACTACAAACTTTGAAAACAGAAAAAAAATATATTTTTCTTAATTTTTTCAAAAAAGTGCACGAAATTTTTTTTGGCATATCGTGTTAATAAAATCTGTTTAGCAGACTCTTACTTAGCGTTTACACGTGCAGGTGCAAGTTCGAAAAACTCGATACAGTCTTACTTTTTTACTAATATACTTACACTTTTCGCACTTGCAGCCAACTTGCAGCTCACTTGCAAGGGATTTTACAATACAGTGATTTTTTGACACTTGCAACAAGTAAAATGACAAGTTAAATAACAGTGTTACACTATCAACAGTTTAGTATACATTAACTGGATTGCAATATAATGTTATTGTATTTTTACTGATTTTAAATAAATTTAAAAGTTAATTTAATATTATTTTCCTTAAATATACATAAACCAAGCAGTTTATGAAGTTTTAAAACTTAAATATCGTAGAAAAATACGAATAAAGTTCAATGTTATCTGGTTCCCTTAAAATGAAATATTTTTGTATTATTGGTAACTCTGTATTAAAAAGTAAACAAAAGCAAAAATGGAGCCAAAATTAAGCCAAGAAAATATTATAAAGTTAATAAATTTGTACCGTTCGTATCCCATTTTATGGGATATGAACAGCAAATTATATCAATAATAAAGAATTTTTTTTAGTTGTTCTGCTCTCGCCGACATTTTTAAAATGAACTTTCACCTGCCCGTGTAAACATTCAAGCAACTTGCAAGACAGTTGGGCATTTTTTCGAAATTTTCGTTGATAATACGTACACAGAACTTGCATGCAAGTACTTGCACGTCTAAACGCAGGGTTAGCTACATTATTGCCATATTTAGGTAAGCGGTATATCCAAGTCGGAATTAGCTGTTGGTAAAAACCAGACGATACCTTTTTTGAGGGCTCACTGGTTTTCAGAAACTGTGGAGGCCCATAAAAAAGTGGTCACCAAACTCGCTAAACTGAATATAGGGTTTTACTACCCTTTGATAGTAGAATCGAACCTATACGTCAAGTCTGTGTGTTTTTTGCACTGTTGCACTGTGTAATTTGTATGTACATGTACAACTCAAACACAGCCAATATGATTACAGCCAAACTGCATTTTGTAAGAACCAAATATATTGCTTTTATTTTAGGCCTCACTACAGTCCTGTCCAGAGACTTGTCTTGGGCGCCAGCATTCAACGAAAGTCTTCTCAGCATTCAAGAAATTTATCAGGGTGTTTTGAAACGTGGTTCCGTAGAATTAATTCTATCTGCTGGCAAGGAAGAAACTAGCACATTTAAGGTAAATACATGCATATCGTTACCTTAATATTGAAACGACCTAACTGATTATATTTTTCATATCGAATTTGTTTGTATATTTTTACAGATGAAGCACTAATATATCGAAATGGCAAAAAACTCGATTTTAAAAAAATTTTTTAGGGCGTTTCTATATTAAGGTAACGATATTTACACATATTTGTATACAAAATCAATAAAAAAATTAATCAAAAAATATATAGCAGTGTTTATAAATTAATTGTCGGCTTTTAGGATTGGTGTTTAGTATCGCACTTAAGTAGATATTTGTACAAAAACTTATTAAAGATTTAATTTTTCTAGATTGGTATTTATACAAGTGGTTTAACGGCATTTGTTGGAGATAGTGATGAAAGTAGCAATGATGACGAAGGAGAAACCGATAACAGTCCTACTACAGCTGGTATGGAACTTACTGTACAGGGTGTACTTTTAAGGCCTTTGGTATTTTTTACTGGCCAATCTGAATTAATGGGACATATATGGAGTGGTACTGCTTCGGATGCCACACCAGCTTTTCAAGCTACAACCTTGGCTCAAGATCATGAACTGTATATAATATTGTCATCAGGAGCTACAGTATATATTCGAGTGATTGGCGCTAAGTCTGTTGATTTGAATGGTAAAGTAGATTTTAGTATATGGAATCGTAATGCTAATACGGAGATAAACCAAAAGTAAGACCCTTTTTCTATATAAAAAGTAATACAATTTGATGTTGATAACTACGATTATTTCAGTACTGCTGCAGCTGTCCATGGCATTATTAAAGCTGGCTTCACTTATGCTTATGTTTCTAATGAATTCCTACTGACATATGAACCTAAAATAAGTCTTCAGGCCGATATTGATTTTTATTCTGGTATTAAATTGTGCATGCAACTACAAAGACCCGAGATGCAGTTAAAGTAAGTTCAGAATTATAACATTTCATCTGAGAAACAGTTTAATAACATTTTTGCAATTTTAGACACTCGAACACAAAAATGGTTAGATTGCAGGCCGGCCAAAAATTTACAAAAAAAGTTTTGTCTAAATACTCGTTTAAATTTCCAGGCCGTACTCTAGCTTTAAATCAGAAAAATAACTATATGTGTAACATGATTTTTAATTAATTTTTCTAAACTTTATTTTGTAATATGACTTTATAATTGCTAGAAATTTTGAAACGGCCGTGTAGTTCCGGCTAGAAGAATTTATGTTTAACATTAAATACTCGAAATATATTTTGTAATATGTACATTAGTGTGGGTCAATTGTTTTTGTCAAAAGGCGTCTAGGAAAAACGAAATCTATACAAAATTCTAAGAAAATTACCCTTAGAAACTAGGTAAAATCAAAACCTAGCTCCCCCCGAGAGATATCAAAATTCAAGTTTTTCATTGCGTTAAAACATTTATAACTCTGCGATATTTGCAAATTAGAAACTACAAGCCGAATGCAAACTTAATCACAATTCTGTTGTTTTCAATAACAGCGTAAGTTCATTTTTGTCAATTTTGTTCTATTGGGCTATTATCGCTGGTCGAATTTTCGATGTCGACAGTTTGTACTAAATTAATTTGTACTAATTAAACTATCGGAGTCGAAAACTCGACAGCACTAATAAGGTCCTAAGATGCCGAATTGCTTTATATAGAAAATTTTCGAAATACTAAAACTTGACATGGGGTTAGCATGTGACGAAATTGAACTGGGTCTTTCGAGTTTTTCTATACAATTTTACGATTGTAGATTGATTTTTAATGTCAAATTACATACATACCTAGGCAGAAATTGCCAACCGTACAAAAAATATAGCACTGGCAAAACACTTATTATAGAAACATTTCTACTATTTGCCAACGTTAAAATTTTCAACCCGTAAAATGTTTTGCCAAAGTTTAAATAAAATATTTTTTTCGTTAAATTTTTATTTAAATTTAAATGAATTACTTATGTAAAAGAATAATAACAGTGGCTAAATTTTGAAATTTGGCAAGAAGACACGTAACATCTACAATACATATGTTTATTTTAATATAATTCTGGTGAACCGTAGCTCCCAAAACGAATAGATCGATTTTAATTTAGTTTTTTTTTTGTTTGTTTGAAAAGCGACTTGATCTAAAAACTTATAACCAGGGAAACCGCAAATATGCAATTGCATGTTTTTCTGTGCGATCACAAAGTAGGACAGAGGGGTCAATTTTGATGTTTCCAAAATTAAAAAATCAGCTTTTTTGCCTAGCGTAAATAATTGAAAACGAACAGCTATATCGTGTACGAACAAGGGATACAAGCAACAAGAAAAAACAAAAACTATAAAAACGTAATTCAATGTGATGAAGTGTTTAATTATTAAAAAAACTGCGCAAATATAATTGTTTTATGAAGTAAAAAATTAATAAAACATTTAAAGTGTGTTTATGTGATATTTTAAACTTTAATTGCTAATAAAAGCGTAAATGAAGCGTGCGTGGGTTTGTGCATGGATATGCATATGTATGTGTTTTGTTTGGTTGCAAAAGTGGTTGAAAGTTGCAGAAAAAGCTAGAAAATGCATACAAAACCTAATAAAATATTTATAAAATGTGAAATTATATTTTTCTTGTATATAAAATAATAAATGTATCTCTTATTATTTAAAAAATCAAAATTTTACTTTTATTTCGGCAGAAAATGAGTATGAAAGCTAATATACAAAAATTGTTGTTCCCTTTTGTTAGCGTACTTCGTTAGAACTACATACAATATCGGCTCTCTCGTGTCTTGTCTGGTTAGACTGTGGTGCGATGTAGGCACAAATAATATATTTATACGTTTGAGAACTTTTTATGAATTTTTAGCATCGATTTGTCAGTGCATATTTTACCCTTTACCTTTACATCATGTTTTTGCGTGTTTTACATAAGCACAATTCACGTATGTGAACAAATCAAACTCCAACTAACTGTAACAGCTGTTTGTGATTACATTTTTCCATTGTTTTCTTTTATTTGCTGTGGTGAGTTTTAAAAACAAAACAAAATCATACAAAGCCTTAAGAAACGTACAGTACATTTGTACAGTAAAGCTCGGCTATAACAAACATGGCGATATATTAAAATTTTCTCGTTATTGATTGATTTCGTTTTAATCAAAGTAAATAAAATAATGACTGTGCACAAAACAAAGAAATACCAGTATACAGCTAAACTATTTACAAAACGAACTGCGATACACCCAAAAAGGATTTTTGCTGTAAAATCGAAAATAGTTCTTGTGCAACATTGAAACAAAAGCCAAAATAAAGCTTAGACCAATAGAAAACAAACTGTGTACAGATTTTTGGGTAAAAAAATAAAACTATGGGGTGATAATCACCAACAAACTTTTCCATTCCGCATAAAATGCTCAAAAACACCCAAAAAGTATTTTTGCTGTAAAATCTAAAATAATGCTTGTGTAAGATTAAAACAAAAGCCAAAATAAAGCTTAGACAAATAGAAAACAAACAGCGCACAGTTTTTTGGGTAAAAAATAGAACTATGGGGTGATAATCACCAACAAACTTTTGCATTCCGCAAAAAATGCTCAAAAACATCCAAAAAGTATTTTTGCTGTAAAATCTAAAATAATTCTTGTGCAAGATTAAAACAAAAGCCAAAACTAAGCTTAGACCAATAGAAAACAAACTGCGTACAGCTTTTTGTGTAAAAAATAAAACTATGGGGTGATAATCACCAACAAACTTTTACATTCCGCAAAAAATGATCAAAAACATTAAAAAAGTATATTTTCTGTAAAATCTAAAATAATTCTTGTGCAAGATTGAAACAGAAGCCAAAATAAAGCTTAGACTAATAAAAAACAAACTTAAAGAGTTAATAACAGGTATTTAATTTTAAGTTATTTCTAAAATAAACCGACTTTAGTGTTTGACTATGAGTATGGGCCAATAGCAGTTCGCCTGGCGTATCTGTCAAAAACAGACGACGAAAATCTATTTAAAATGTACTTATAACAACTGATTACAATTCATATGCAGAGCACGAAGCCGTTCGGCGCATAGCCGGCTTAGCAGCCGCCGCCGAATTTTGTTTTTAAATTGCGCCGCCGCCGATGTATACGGCTGTGATCGACGCACGACTCAGCCGACAAGTGACTATTATATAATATAAGTTTGGTACAAATACAACAAAAAAATTAGATAATGCTTGTCAGAAATATTAAAATTTTTTTCGCTAGATATACATACTGCGTGAGCCAGTCGACAGCCGACACTTTTCATTCAGCCGCCGCCGAGGAAATTTATCGGCTTACAGCCGGCGCTTAGCCGCCGCTGGTTACTTTTTGGGTAAGTCGCCGCCGATAGTCGAATAATATCGGCTTCGTGCTCTGTTCATATGCCTAAAATAAATACATTCTTTTGTTTATTGCCACATAAGTGTCTATGCTTTACTAATCATTTAAAAACACACGATTAAAAAACAATTGACAGATACAGTCAACGCGGCGAAATAGTCATATGTGCTTTCAACACGACCCATGATACAATAATATAGGTACTACCACGACGACAACAAATACAACACCAAAAAAAACACATGTATTTTGTTGGTAGAAACACACCAGAAATATGTCAAATCTATTGTCTGTGTGTTGCACATATTCACAAGCGCTCTCAAATTTACTAGCACGCCCTTTGTTGATAGAAACATACCAGACTTGTGTCAAAATTTATTGCCTGTGTGACGCACACATTATTAATATTACTAAAACAGCTGACCTTGTAGTGGTACCTGTTCAATATACTTTGACACGACCTGTATTATTGGATCATGGAACAAAGGTAGATCAACACCAGGTAGTCGCAAGAGAATTTACATTTGGGCTGTCAAAAAAGCTGATACATTATCACTTCTGACCCGTTTAATATGTAAACATTTTCGTAAACTTCTTGGCTCTTGCAGCCACCTAGTATGAAAAGCATTGCTTAGAACATAAATCAAGGCCAATTAATTTTACAGGTGGTGGTAATAGTACAACAGACATCAGTTCTCCTGGTTGGCCGTAGCTGTCAAAAGGCGGAAATTTATTAAAAATGTACTTTTAACAACTGCGATTACAATTTATATGCCTAAAATAAATACTTTTTTTGTTTATTGCCACATAAAATTGTCTATGCCTCGTTAATCATATAAAAACACACGATTAAAAAACAATTGACAGATACAGCCAACGCGGCGAAATAATTTTATCTGCTTTCAACACCACCTGTATTATTGGATTATAAACATAAATATCAAGGTAGATCAACACCATGTAGTCGCAAGAGAATTTACATTTGGGCTGGCAAAAAAGTAGATACATTAAAGGGCAATATACACGGTCAACATGCTTGACAAGCGTGGTAGTAGTATGTGTGAAATTTCGTTAGTATTAGTGACACCGACGACGCTTGATGGAAAATCTACTTGGTTTTGATTTTTCGTCTAGCACACGTACACGAATCTGACATCAAGATTTTTGACCGTGTATATTGCCCTTAACACTGCTGACGCGAAATGTGTAAACATTTATTTAAACAGTTGGGCTCTTGTGGCCACCTAGTATGAAATCGCCTTGATAAATATAAAAGAAAATATCAAGTTAGTAGAATTTTCCATATATAGATGGCTCTACTATGTAAAATAATGTATTTTTCTCTTATAAATTACATTTAAGAGTAAATATAAAAAAAAATTCTTCCACTTCAGTCTTTTGGTGAAACTCTGTTGGAATGTGTGATTTGTCGCTAAATGAATGAAAATCGGTGGTTTAAACAGATATATTACTAAAATTTCTTTACTTTGAAATAAATTTAATTAAAAGAAGAATTATTCCGAAAGAAATATTTAACAGAAAAGGTGATTATTATTTATTTAAGTGTTGAAAACGTACAAAAAAGCAAACATGACATGCATATGTGCGTACTTACACATGTATTGATTTTTTCTGCTATGATACAGAATAATTTTGCTGAGCTAAATAAATATGAGTAATTTTATCACTTCTAACTTTTATCTACAGAAAGTATTTATTCGAAAAAACTATGTACTTAGGCATTGAGCTATTGTTTTCTTTTAACAAATATTTATTTTGTGATGTTCAGTGAAATTAATGCTCAAGCAAACTAATTGCTAACATACATAATTTATGCTTATTGCAAAAAAAGTGTAACTCAGTGATGCAAATTGCAAACGTATTTCAAAAAGTACCTTTAATCGTACTTGTTTTTTAATGGTGCCAACCAGAGGCCGTATTTTAATATGTACATTAAACCATATGCTTTGTTTATTTCGTATCAAAAAACAAACACTTGTGATTAAAAAATTGTATATGTATATCCAATTGGATTATATTATTTATTGTTTTTGATATTTTCAACTTTTTTATCGGATGAAAATAGCTTATTGGGCTTAAGTCCAGTTTAGAGCCACAGCTCAAAAAAAAATACTTAGGGGGGTAGAAAATGCGAAAATAAGAAGAAAATGTAAAATTAAAACATTGGGGGAAGCACATAGTTTACGAGTTAGGGGCCTCTGAAGTTTTCATATGCATATATACATACATAGATATGTACATACATATGTAATTTTCTACTTTATTTTTGAACATACATATGTATGTATATGGCCAATATTAGTATCATTTTAAAACTTTTGAATATATCTTTCTGAATATTCAAACATTTTTAAAACTTCTTAACCCATTACGAAGCGGAGATGAGTTTACGAAAATCAAAAGTTTTTAGTAGCTTAGCCGGTGTTTGTTATACCATAAAGGAGAATATTTTTGCTTCCGGCCGAAGGCCGGCTATGCGAAAAGGCTTTAGTTAGAGTAGCCGGTGTTTGTTATACCATAGAGGAGAAAATCTTTGCGTCTGGCCGAACGCCGGCTATGCAAAAAGGCTTTAGTTAGCGTAGCCGGTGTTTGTTATACCATAGAGGAGAAAATCTTTGCGTCCGGCCAAAGGCTGGCTATGCAAAAAGGCTTTAGTTAGCGTAGCCGGTGTTTGTTATATCATAGAGGAGAAACCCCTTTCATTTGAATAAATTGCATTCTTACCTAGTGCAGCCAAGCCCCTTGATTTGTTCTCTTTCGCGTAGCTAGAAATTGCTAAAGCCAACATTAGCCCCTTATATTATCCAAATTACTCTGATATTTTGAATTTCAAGGTGGCTAAAGCGATCCTGTGGGGTGGTTAGGCCCCTCCAGGAAGGGAATATCTACGCTAATGTTTGTTCGCAAAACATTTCTCTATACATATTGAACATATGTATCATATTGTGCAGAACTTTATTAATATGTACGTAATAGGGTATTCATTTAAGCGGGCTTCTGCTTTATTCGGTTAATCGCTCGATTAATCAATCGAGGTTTTGTCTTAATCGGCTAATAATCGGTTAATTTCGGTATTAATCGGTTAACCGATTAATAACGTTTTTTCATAAATCAAGTAATTTCAACAAATAAAAATGCGTAAATTATTTATTTTGTAGTAAAAAAAAACTCGATAACATAACAAACATAAAAATTCTTGAACTAAATCAAGCAACAAAATCATAAATATGTGTTCATTAAAAAATTAACAAGTTTGTGAGATATTACATCAAATTATTGTTATACTAACAATGTGATTTGTTAAATTTTTGAACCAAACTTTATTATTTATTATCATACATAATTGTTATATCTGCGAAAGCACCAATGTCTTTGGGTGCAATCGAACCGGCAACCTCTGGACTAATAGACTGTCGTACTTACTTCTCAGCTACAGAGCAAATCGTTAATAAATAAGTAAATAATAAATACAAACACAACGTGGTTTCTTATATTTCTTCTATATATGTGTATACGTGTGTGCATTCCGTTATGATATAATTTAACAAACCATTTTAATAAGTAATTTAATTGGTTAGAAAAATTTTAATTTGTAATATCAACAATGATGACTGTTGAATTTTTCACGTTTTTTTATCAAAAATATTTGCAAAAACTTTTGGATTTTTACGCCATACATAACAAAAAATTTAATTAACTCAGTTTGTTGAAAAAATTTTCTGTGTTTGTTGTATCAACATCCTAATTTGTTATATTAATTAAATATATTTTAGAATTTAAACTAAATATTAATGACTTGATTTGTTAGTGGCTATTTGGTGATATTTTTTTCTGTGTATAACGAGAAGAGTTATCGTAAAGAAATGAAATTTGGCACACATGTTCTACTGAATAAAATATAATCACGCCTAAAATTTGTCCATTTAATGTCGAAGATTCGTGTCTTTCCCATATATCCTGAAATAAAAAATTGCCTAGCGGAGAGAAAAACAATTGTAACTTAATGAAATTTTGTACAGACATTAGTTTTAATACATTTAATGCAAAATGAAAAATGTCCTTTTTCAAGAAAGTAAAAAAAATCGCTTATTTTCGTTTCCCGCTATCGCGGGAATTCCCGGGATTCAACATCTATTTATACAAATAAAAAAGTACTTATTTTGGCACGCAAAAATCCTTTTTTTCTCTTTAATTGTTATCGTTCATCATGAAATAATATAAGTAAGGGGAAAGAAACTAACGATGGCTCAAAGTGTATAGTAGTTTCGATTTAACTGCCTTTTTGAAGCGCACTTTTGACAACTCCACAAAATATTAATTTGTGTCACTATTCTTTAAAATTCCAAACAATTTCGTGTTTTAAGTCCACGTTCTACACCTGCACTTTAGGATAAACGCCTTTAATTTCAATCTTAGCTGCATTTTGTTTTAATTGAACAAAATATTTGTTTTCTGTGGTTATTCTTCAATATCCATTTTTGAGTGCACTTTGTATACCTGTACCTTCAACATATATTTTGGCAGCTTTAAACTATTTTCATATAAAAAATCAAAGTAAGCTGCACACACTAAATAATTGTGCGTACTTGCAGATTAAGGCAGATAAGTAGATTTAACATAACATCATTTTTGACTTATCTGCACAAAAATTCGTGAAAAGTTGATTGTGCAGCTAAGTCAAATATTAAATTAAATGGATTGAAGAACGAAGAGAAAAAATGTCTCTTTCATTAATTATTTAAAGGAACCAAATTTTTTTAGTAAAAGCAACTGCAATGTTTTCATTATGCACTAAAATGCACGGTAATTATCGGTCATGTCACAGAGTTCAATTCCGTTCGAAAACGGAATTCAATCAACCCTAATATGTCAAGCCCTAGCTGGAGCATGATGCAAGAAGATTGGACTTTCGAGCAAACTTTAAATGCTGCTATTAACAAAGCAGCTGAAATTATTTGCAGATAGCGGAAAAAGGACGAAAAATATTGATAATTTATACAACGTCCTCTTAACTATCTCGGCAACTTCTGTATAGGGCGAAATTCTTTTCTTAACAACAGAAAATTGTGTTACTTGAATAAGAAACCGATATTGAGATGAAATAGTTAATACATTAGTGAAGTTCAGTATTTGATGCAAATGGTCTTGCGAAAGTGCAAAATATTGTAGCTTTTTTATGAAATCCATCAACAAAAGGTAACAAATTTCATAAAAAAAAGCTGCAATATTTTGCATATGCACTTTCGCAAGACCACTTGCATCAAACACACTGAAATCCACTATTTATTGACTGTTTTAAAAAGCAATTTGCAACAAAGAATATAAAAGTACAAATTTTATAAAGGCAGAGAATTTTCATTGCATATCAAGAAGTAAAGAACTGAATTTAATATTCTAAGACTGCTACATTTATCCTAGATAACTTTTTAATCGCTCTTTTGATCACTTCCGCCCTCTGACAACAACGTGTTAAAATCATTGATGAATGATCAGAAATAAAACTACTTTGATTTCAGATCATCAGTGATTTTACTAATGATTTGTATGCTCTCTTTTTGCTCGGTCTAAAAATAGTTTTTAAATACGAAGTTTCCTTAAAATGTCAATAAAAGTATAGTTCTTTATTACCTAATTTACTTTAAATCTTTTTGTTTTTCTGATTTGTTAAGTTTTTTGCTTTTTTTATTTAATTTCTTTAGAAACTGTTTTGTTTGTGAAAAACTTTTAAAATTAAGCTCAGTTTAAAATAAAGAATGATTTATTGATTCATTTTGCTCATATTAACATCAATGGATCTTAAAAATTAAAATCCCGGGATCCCGGGAATCAATTTTTTATTTCCCGCTCTCCCGGGAAACAAAAAGTCCGGGAATAAAAAGACCCTAGTTATATATTTAACTATATACAATATATAATATAAATCACATCTAAACTTTGGCCATTTAAATTTCAAGGATTCGTCCCCTTCTCATATATGGTGAAATAAATATTGTAGATGAAATATTATACAGACAAGTTTTAATATGTTCTTGAAAGTTTCATGTTCTTAATATGTTCTTGAAAGTTTCATTCAATTCAGAGCAAGGATACACCTACCTCAAAATTGTCCTTTTTCAAATAAGTAAAATAAGTAGCAAAAAATAAATTTCCTTCACTTATAGTGAGTGTATATACACAATTAAACTTTTCCCCATTTTTAATATATCCTTGAAAGCAAAATGTCTATTAAATTTTGAATTTTAACTAACAAATAAGGATAAATTTGCTTTAAATTTCTAGTTACATATTTTTATTGGAGGTTTAACTGTTAGTAAAGGCCGTTTTAGACTATAATACAAGTATTAATACTTTTGAAGAAACTGCCTCCCTGATCTAATTGTTGTTTGAAAGTTAAAAAAAAACAATTCCAACTTATCATACCAGGGACTCATTTTCCTAAACATTATTAATACTTGTGTTGAAACGACCTTAATTAAACATTAAAAAACCAATATCTTGTGCTATTCCTTTTTGTACAAAAACCATATGTATGTATATCCATGTCCATATCACTAGCTTAAACAGAAGCGCCTACAAACTTACTATTTTTTTTTTCAAATCGAGTTATTTTGCACATATCCAAATATGCATAATATTCGATTTGGAAAAAAATATTAGGCCGTTTCTATATTAAGGTAACGACGATATGAATCTTAAAATAAAGTTATAACTTTAAGATGTTTTTATTGCAAAGTTCATGTTTTCACATTAAATTATATATAACTTTAATACAAAGCAAGGTGATACCTAATAAAAATCATATTTAATGTATATTTAATATATACAACACTTAATTTAACAAATTATATACTTTTTTGAATTATAAGTACATAAATCCAAATAACTTCTAATAGTCAGTCATATTGAGAAGAGCTTGTAAAATGGTACATCCACAGATGCTGCTGGAATATATAATTTTTCGCATATAAGGACGGAAAGTAGTCCTTGTGAACAGCATTAACAGTTGCTCCCATTATATAATACTGCTTAAAATACAAATGCATATCTATACAAAATGCCAAACGATTTATCTTCAAATAAAGACGTGATACCGCCATGTTACAGAGTTTAATTCCGTTCGGAAACGGAATTCAATCCACCCTAATATGTCAAGCCCTAGCTGGAGCATACCGCAGCATAGCAGCGCCGCCAACAGTCTGGACACACCTGACAAATTTGCGTATTTCAGTTTTATTTTTTAGACACCAGCTGCTACACAAATGGGATAGGTTGAATTCCGTTTCCGAACGGAATTGAACTCTGTGACATGGCCGATAGTTTCTGTGTTTGCAGTGCTATACTTAAGCTTCGTTTGAAAAATTTACTAGTTTTTTAACGCGGTTTGGCACCGAAAATTGTAAAAATAAATTAAAGGTGGAAAGAAGGGGATGTGAACCCAGATTTTTTTAAATATACATACTTATGTACTTGTAGAAATATTATATCAAAGTATAAAAAATTCAGTATGTGACGGAAATCGATTTTGTAAACGAAACACTTTTAAAGGTAATTTTTAATACACTTTCCCATCCAATTTTATAATTATTGTGATAAAATTATATTTAACAAAGAAATATATTTTTATAATACTTGTGGCAAAGATATTTTTAATAAAGAAATATTGTTAAAAAAACAGCTTTTATAATGTGTTCGTTTTTTAAATCGATTTTCATCACATACCTGAATATATATTTTTTAATCGTCCACCTAATGCTAGGAACTCAACTGGGACGAACGACGAATTTTCGTCCACGAATATTCGTGCGCCAAAAATAAAACATGTTTGTGTATATGAAAATACACACAATAACGGCGTCGGACGAAATTCGTCATACGCGGCGAACTCTGAATTTCTATTTCTTACGCCGGCGAACGACGAACAAATCAGTACCAAGTGACCATGTTTGGTTTTAGTTTTCAAGTTTTTTAGTAAATAAAGTTACTTTTTACTTTAATTATTGTTTTATAGCATTTTAAATAAATATAGATAATAATTAACTATAATAATTGGTGTTAGTTGTGTTTTTGTTCATGTTAAATTTTTCAAGTATGTATTATTTTTTTAATATGGTCACACTTTGCACACACAGTAAACAACTTTCTCCATTATAACAGCTGTTACGTTTTCGTCGCTATTGTGTTTCATACGACGAATTTACTTAGCAAATTTTTATCGACGAACTCGTCGTGTTGGACGAAATTCGTCGTTCGTCCCAGTTGTGTTCCTAGCATAAGTTGTAACTTTTTAAATATTCGTTATTTTTCTCTTGGTTTACTTTGTGAGTAATGGTATATCGCATATTACACAAAAAATATCATCAAACTGCAACTAACAATTTCAATTGTTAATATGTAATTTAAATTCAAACATATATTTTCTTAATATAACAAACTGAGTTGTTGATACGACAAGCACAGACATTTTTTTCAACAAACTAAACTAACCAAATTTTCTGCTATGTATTGTGAAAAAAAATTAACAATCGTCATTGTTGATATAACAAATGAATGCACACACGTAAATGAAACAAAGCAAATCAAGAAATTTTTTCAACAAACTGAACTAACCAAACTTCTTATTATGTATTGTGAAAAAAATTAACAATCACCATTTGTTATATTTGTTATATAAATGAATGCACACACGTAAATGAAACAAACCAAATCACGTTTTGTGTGTATTCATTATTTGCGTACCTATTTAAATCAACAAAAAAATTTAAAAAATGTTTTCTGATTTTCCTTTAACTTACAATTTTGTAAGTGTATTTACAAAAACCGCTGTAGGTTCAAAATCAATTAATTATTCAATTGATATAACAAAAAAATTAATTGTATTTACAAATTTGTTTCTTCTGTGTAGTTACAAAATTAAAAAAAAAACAACGTGCAGTCATATTACAATAATATTTCAATTATATGTTGTGAAAAATTGTAGTACTTTACCAATTTTTTTGTTAAACTAACTGCTTAAAGTTGGCATATTTTTCATGACTTTTTCGAACAATTCTATACTTACGTAAAACAATTAATTTTTAATCAACATAACTTAAGGCGAATTCATACTAGGTGGCCGCAAGAGCCCAGCTGTTTACGTAAATGTTTACACATTTGGCCTGTCAGCAGTGTTAATGTATCAGCTTTTTTGACAGCCCAAATGTAAATTCTCTACGGCGAATTCTCTTGCGACTACCTGGTGTTGATATATCTTGACATAACTCTTAAAAAAATTAATATATATTAAAAAATCCTTTTGATTTTACTTAATGAGAATATTTCTTATAAAACCCAGTCAAATATTTTTTTAAATTTAAAACTATTATGTTTTTTTGGTCGCCTTTGCGACAGTTTTCGTCGTGGAGGTTGCAGTGTTGATTGGCGATTGGATTTGTGAGACCAAATTCTTCTAGTGGCCGCCGGCATCTTTGACACTGGCACCACATCCGGTTCGAAGGACCATAAACAAGCTGCAATCGGAAATTGCAATTGTTGTCTGTTTGGCGGTACCAAAGCAGAATTTGTGGACTATAGGTCTAAACCAGCGGAATGGAATACGTATTTTCTGTGCCGCAACGCACTTCGTCAGCATTCAGGTGTCATAGATTTCGTTGAAACCTAAACACTATCTATTCACTACATTACCAAAACAGGTTCTAAAAATACAAAAATATTTTTGGACATCAACCCGACTAGAAATTTTCCCAATACTCATATTGGTGCCCGATTGGGAATGCATGTGGAACACCCAAAAGGGTTATCCCATTTGTGATTTGATCGGGAACTTGTTGGGATAGCCTATCTACAAATTAGTGACTTTACATAAGTTCTTCCCAAGTGGGAAACTATTGGGAACTTGTTGGGAAAATCTAGCACATATTTTTAATCCTTTATTTTGCTCATCTTACACAGAGGTGATTGTTGCATACTTTTGTACTTTGGATAGCTTCAGCAATTTTAATTCAATATTAGAGTTTGATATTTTCCCGATTTGAGCAAATTTTTGCAAGATTTTGATATTTCCCCAAAGAAAACCAATCGGATCTCAAATACGTTGCTGCGTTACATCGGAATTGTCATCCCAGTCAGATCCCAAATGTGTTTGTATGAAAATTTCTAGTCGGGAAATTTACAGATAATTTTAAATGTATTAAAAAGTCAAAATACTAGGGAGCCTGTGGGCGGTATTAAAACTCCGAAAATAGAGCTACAAAATATGTCAATTGCCCCTTAATAACAAAAACTTTGTTACTATAAGTATATAACAATTAAACTACCCATGAGGCTAAATATGTTTTAATGATTGTTTCCTCTTTCAAACAATCACACTTTTTTTAATATGTCTGTAATTAAATTTTATTTAGTTTAATCACGTAACATCATACAAACAACATCGTACGACAAAGAAAGCATGTTTATTTTACTATGTGCTAATATTTTTATTTTTATTTTTAGAGATATGAACCATTTATAAAATGTGTCCATAAATCCTAATTGAATTAATAAAATAAAACGAATACATATTTATTCATTCATTCGTTCGATCATTTACAAAGTAAACTGAATGCATTTGGTCGTTAACGATTCGTCTGCCACAGAACGGGAAAGTACTTTAGTTCAAAGAAAAATAGAAAATGAAAAAAAAAACAAATAAAGAAATGGATGGGGAAAAATTAAACGCCCACTTACTTACACCCACACTCGTTAATTCTGTTGTGGTATAAAGAAAAAAAAAGCGAACAAACATTATTTTTGCTACAATATATGTACATCCTCGTCATCACAACGGCAATCATCACCGGTATCTAGATCTGTTCTAACTACGACTTGTTCACATGAATAATAAAAAAAAATAAAAAAATACATGAATTACTTATGAAGACTAAAAATGAAGAATAGATTAAAGATTTCCGTTCAGTCCGTTCATCCAGACAATTTAATGTTCGCCAACAGTTAATTTGTCCTGCTTTTCATTGCATTACATAAACTGTTATATATGAAAGTGGTACAAGTCCATTTTTTCATGTTTCGAAATATACACTACACCTTTTCCATTTACATGGGGTCTTGGGCCCATTTTATTTGACCCACATTTTTATAAAAAATGCGTTTTTAAAAACTGATGCTACAAATAATTTTTTTCAATATTATTTGAAATATTAAAAACATGGATTGAAATATTAATTTCCTTTAATTAATCTGGTAACAATTTATTGCAACATTGTAATGTCAAATAATCTGAATTTTTTGTAGAGTTTACAACAAAGTGGTTCATTTCACCAAAAAATTGTTTGTACTCTTTATTTCATTTCTTTTTACACTCTCTATTTAGTCGTTAATGCGAGAGCGACGAGTATACATGCATAGTAGCTTTGTTGGTATTTTGCCACATACAGTATGTAAAATAAATGATAATGATGAAAATAAAGTGCTTTTTATTAGAAATATACTTTTGAAAAAACTAAGGGGATTGGGGCAAAATGTATTGAAAATTTCTCCATTTTACCAAGTAAAAAATAGTAAATTCAGTGTGAACCGCATTATTATACATTTTTACGACCAATACAATTTCTTGTGATAAAATTTTAATGAAAATCTTTGAGTTTACTTTATCGTATTAATGTAGTTCACAATTCTCACAGCAATACAGCTGCAAAATATTTTTGACCACCAAACAGTTTACAATCAGCGTTGTTAACTTTTAAATTTCAAAAAGCACTGAAACAAGTAAAAAAGCGCGTAATTCTTGAAAAAAAGCACTGAGTTTTATTTTTTTAGTTTTACATATATAAAAAAGTTGTTATATATCTGCCTGCTCTGTAAATCGAGCCGATTTAAACGAACCGTTTTAGAAAAATTAAATCCGCTAAAAGCAAAAAATTTTCAGACTTTTTTGTATTTTTCTATTTTTTTAGAGCTTAATATATCATATCCGATGTTAATTCATTATATATGATCATCATAGTTATTGCTACAGGTTTTTCATAGAAATGAGTGGGTTATCATAAACAAAAAACTGTAACTTTTGAATCTGTTTTCATTCCTACTTAAAGACTTTGTACAATAAAGACCTATCAGTTGTAGTTAGCTCTGTAATAACTATAATTACATATGTCAAAAAAACCCGACTTCAATGGAAAGATCTTATGTACCAGATTACAAAACCAACGCGATTTTGTGTTCGATCAAATGGTGTGCTTGTCTAGAAATGGGGTGTCCGCCCGCAATTTTTCATAGTACCAAACCTTTCATGTCTTTCAAATAAAATATTTTGAAAATCTGTCAAGAAATTTCGGAGTTATGAGATAATTAATATATCGGGCTACCACTTTGTCCGCCGATTTTGACTTATATGGGATCAAACTGCAAGCAATTCATTTGAAACAAGAAAAAAAAAGAATTTTGTAAATTGGTTCATAAATGGAGGATTATGCGATAATCAATATTTCCGGGGGAGGGGATAATGCCCTACAGATTTTCGAAAAAAGAATTTTGAAAATCGGTTCACATATGACAGACTTATGCTTGGTGGAGCAAATTTTTGGAAAAAATTATGCAACAAAACTGCAGGCAAACCTTTAAAAAACCCGGTTTACGAATGGCAGAGTTTTATTTCGGGGAAGCGAATTTTCTCGCTGATTTTCGAAAAAAATTGTGGAACCAAACAGCAAGCAAACCCTTTCAAACAAAAAAAACTTTGAAAATCTGTTCACAAATGACAGAGTTATGCCATTACAAACATAAAAAATACACACGAATTCATAACCGCTTTCTTTTTTGATGTCGGTTAAAAAATAAAGAAAATTACAAATACCTTTTTCAGGATACCTTGGCATTTCAGAGCACTTTCTAGCGGGAAGCTATGTATGTCATTTTTAATCAATACTTATTAGGAGGAGACTGAAACCTTTCGAATTAGACAAAATTTATTAATATATGATGACGCGCTCTAAAGCTATTCAATCTTGAGTATGACGAACATGTCTCAGAAAATGGCCGAGATACCCGAGAGAGCCGAGAGACGGCTATAAAAAGAAACCATAAAAAGTCTCGGGCTAGTTCTTACGCCACGTGATGCTCACGTAAGAGTAGAATATACATATGTTTATGTATGTCAAATTTCGTGAAAACGGAAAGTTTTTGAAATCTGAAGTGCCAAGCAAACGAAATATGTAAAAAAATTTGTTTTAATGGGGTTCGACAAAAACGACAAAAGATGAAGCACCATTGATTGCTCGAATCAATTTTTTCAGTCTTCTGCAAGACTGCAAAAAACGTGTGCAGGAAATAGTTGCATTAGCAAATGATTTTACACTTGAAAACCCGTTTTTAGATAAAGAAATTACTTTTTGAATTTTGGGTTTAGTGCCACCGTCAAAAATTAAAAGCACGAAAAATTAGGCTAAAAAAGCACCGAGCACTAACTCCAAAATTTTTCGCGTCGAAAAGTTGAAAAAGCACTAAAAGCAGTGCGAAAAGCACTGAGTTGACAACGCTGTTTACAATCATATATTTTGGTCATATATTCAACTTCCTTTTTACAATCTGTCTCTCTCTGTCTCTCGTTTTGAATTCCATCAGGGCAACACTTTTATTGTATAACATATAAAATAAAACTTGAGTTAATCTAAAGTACTAAATCAGTTGGGTTGATTTATTTATTATTTTTTAAGCAAAGTAACACAATCAGGCAATTAATGCCTACCAGTTAATTAATTAATGTGTTACGTTCTCTGGGAAAGGGATAGTGTAGAACGAACAGGTGGTGAAGTGGGAGAAAGATAGAAAGCTTAACTAATTTACAACTCTTTTATTGCGCGTTTTTTTGTAGAGCAGTGTGGCAAGCCTCTCTAGTGTCAAGTGGAGGCATTGAGTTGTTTAAGCTGTAGCCATTTTATTAGTTCTTTAACTTCGCCGACGGTTCTGCTACAATACCGACGCTATTCACAACACGTTATAGACCTAGTGCCTAGGCTATTCATACGGTTAACCGTTAATCGGTTAATTACTATCCGATTAACTGACCTGTTAATTTAAAATTGGCTTTTTTCGATTAACGGTTAAACCGGTTAATTTCAGCCGATTAAACGATTAACCGACGTAAAAAATTTTTTCGTATTTCGTAGTATTATAACGCATTTTTTGTGTGTTTAATTATTTGTTTCGCCTCAACTACAAAATGTATGTGTTTAGAAATTACTTTTCATACAAACAAATAAGTGTGTTTAGTGATTTTAACTTAAGTAAGACATTAAAATCTTTGGACGTGCCTATAAAAGAATTTAGCAAAGACTGCTTGCTACTCTAATTGAACTTGAAGGAATTATGTATTAAGTTTTTGTTGAATCGTTTTATAAAATCCAATAATAATGTTGCCAACGATTTAATTAAAAATCTAAGGATTAGATTTAATGAGAGACGAATTCAATTATTTTATACCTCCACTCAGGAATATTTCCTTCTAGCAACAGTGTTTTAAAATACAGTAACGGAAACTAAAGAATTCGGAAATAAACTTTTTTTCGCTGAGCTCTGCCAGCATGAATTCGATGATGACCTTACAACAGAAGAAGCTATGGATAGTAATACAAGAAATGTTTAACAGAATTAACCGAAACAATTAGAAGTGTTAAGAATTTGAAAAAAAAAAATAAAACAGGACTCTAATGGCATAATGGAAAATTTTATAAGCTTAGAGATATCCAGGAAAAGGACTGAGAAACTAGATGTTTTGTATAATGGATTGCTTTCGATTTCTTCAACATTTACGATAAATGAAAGTATTTTTTAGGCCAAGTTTTATCAAAACTAAAGAAACTATTTTTCTAAAAGATTGTTTTAGAAGATCTCCTTAAACTATTGAAATAACTGATATAATGATCTCACGAACTTGGTAATTTTTTAATGAATACATATTTATGATTTTTTTTTTTTGCTTGATTAAGTTCAAGAGTTGTTATGTTTTTTATGATTTTTTTTTTGCTAATGAATTCAAAATAAAATATAATTTATGTAATTTTATTTGCCAAAATTACTTGATTTATGAAAAAACTTCATTAATCGGCTAACCGGTTAATACCGCAATTAACCGATTAAGTCAAAACATCGATTAATTAATCGAGCGATTAAACGATTAAAGTAGAAACCAGATTAAATGAATACCCTACTAGTGGCTGAAAGTATTAAGCTTATTTTGCTGAAAATATACGTGCATAATTAATGTGCTTTTATTTTAACTAAAGTTCCATGAACAATTCGAAAGAAAATTCTCTATTAAATCGAGAATTTGTTGAAGAAGATTCTGGACTAAATCAGGACTCAATTACCCAACAAAGTTTTGTCGAGCAAGAAGTTTTATCCGACTAATGGAAATTTTTATGGCTGAAAATAAATGAATGCCTTATATTTTGGGAACTATTGGCCGACCCGATATAAATCCGCAAGAGACGAAAGATATGTCGAAGCACAAGCATTTATCATGCGAGGTTTAGTGCTAGACCAGCTAAAATATCTAACTGACTGCAATACTGCAGCTCAGATGTGGCCAATATTGAAAGTAGTGTAATCAGAGAGAAGTGGGCAATCGGCGCCAATATTACTTGAAAAATTTATCAATTGCAAAATGGATGAAGGTGAAAGTATAGAAAATTTTGTGGCAGACATATGAGTAGTCCACTTGCAAACACCGCTAAGTTGAAAAAAATGAAAATTCGCTAAAAGCCGCCATTTTATTTGTTGTTTCAAGTTTTAATAGATTTTCTACAAATTTCGATATATTAACATATGCGATGTTTGCAAGTGGAGTACTCATATGTTCACTGAGCCAAAAACTAAAATATATAGATCTAAAACAAAAAGAACCAATGATTATTGCCAAAATATTAAGCAGTCTTCCATTTAGATTTGACCATGTAAGAACTGCATGGTATGCTGTTCCAAGAAGAGAGCAACATTTAGAGAGATTGACCTGACCGATAATCTAGTTCGTGGTAGAATAATATAACAGGTAGCCGCATAACTAATACAAATGTTCATTTTGGGATAGAAACCCAGCGGCGAAAAGAAGTAGTAAGGAGGCCTTCTGGAAGCCCTTATTTGACAGACACAAGGCCTTATTACCCCATTCCATACTCATACATTATTTACACACTATGTTTTAGCCAGCCAAGGCCTTCTGCGTTCCCTTCTCCAACAGGCCTGGTAGAAGTCCTTCTTCTTTTCACTTTTTGAATTTTTATTTAAGGTTTTTGTATTTGTTGTCTTGTCTTTGGAATGTGATTTTTTTTGTAACGGTTTATGAGTTTAGTTGCTACAAGCGTAGTACGTGTACAAAATGTGTATGTATACATACATACACATAATAAGAAAACAACCACTGTAGAAGGGACTAGGTACTCCTTCCATAATGCCTTCCTGAGAAGGCAAGCGAGCCTGACTACTAGATTTAAAAAAAGGTATAGGAAGGTCTTACAGAAGGCCTTATAATTGAAGGTCTACAAAAGTTTGCCGCTGGGAAGTGTTAAACATTAATAGAGAGGGTATGTGTGTGTTTGTATAACAGAAGCAGCAAACATACGTGTGGTATTGTGTGTGCTACGTAGTTATTTCACATATACACAACATTTGACAGTTCGTACCATGAACAAAGCATATAAAAAATAATCAGCTGGTGTTCCAGGGCTACCTTGTATATTATTCTACCATGATCTAGTTAATGAAGAATCACTGCTTAATTTACGCACATCAGATATAAGCACCATTGACACACCAAAATCATCATTTACAACAAAGCTGTTCATTTCACCAAACAATTGCTTGTACTCTTTATTTCATTTCGTTTTATACTCTCTATTTAGTCGTTAATGCGAGAGCGACGAGTGTACATGCATAGTTGCATAGTTTTTTTTTATTAGAAATAAACATATATTTTTGAAAAACCCAAGGGGATTGGGCCAAAATGTATTGAAAATTTCTCCATTTTACCAAGTAAAGAAATAGTAAAATCAGTGTGAACCGCATTATGATACATTTTTACGAAAAATATAATTTCTTGTGATAAAATTTTAATGAAAATCTTTGGCGATTTTTATGGTTATTTTTTAACAAAATTGAACTAAAAAATTTTTGTAATTCAGAAAAATTAGTTTGTTAAAGGAGTAGTGTTAAAAATAAATCCCACCAAAACTCGTCTGCAAGCAATTAAAACAATGTGATTTTGATTATTTTTCTTATATTAATTATAGTCATCAATGGCTTTTGAATTTGGATGAGAAAAATTTACAAGGAATAATTTTTGGCGATTTTATTTCTACTTTTGGCGATTTTCTACTAAATTTTTATACGATTATTTTATAAAAAATTATATTAAAAAAAGTATTATATAAAAAAAATTAATTATCAAATATATATTAAGAAAAACTACATAAAATTGATTTTGGCGACTTTTGGCGATTTTTAAAATCAAGTTGGCGAAATAGGTCGGAAAAAAACTGACAACCCTGGATTAAGAAAATGTACTTCATACATTTTTATTAAAGAAAAAAACTTTTCAAATTAAATATATTTACTCCAAGTGAAAAAATTCAACATAAAGTATAATACGCCTTTGGCTGAATGGTAGCTACGATAGACTATCAGCCAGGAGGTCACGGTTCAAATTTGCACACAGCCAACCGCTTCACAGGCGCTTTTATTTTATTTTTTTGTATTAAACATATTTTGTTCAAAAATCAACAAAAGAATGCTTGTCTAGTTTTAGGTTGATAATAATCAGCAAAGTGTTGCCGACTATTATCGATCTAATTTTCAACAAAAGTGTTTTAGAGTGTAGTAATAATTTTAAATACATCGTTTGGCAAAACATGAGATTTTCTTTAAAAATTAGGCCACTGTAGTATGAACATTTAACTGTCATTTACAGAAGGATATCTCACAATAATATAGGAGAAAAAAAATAAGAAACATTAAACATTTGGGAGCATATGACTAATAAAACTTGGCATGAAATTAGCTTAAATGATGAATAGAACTGGAATATTGGTATCGGTACACATACATTGAGGAGTGTTTTATCACTCTATTGATGACGTTACAAGATCACTAATCAAAAAGTTGAGTCGGAATAACGAAAAAGATATAAAGTGGAAATATTTACCTATTTTTAACAATAAATTTATACGATTTCATTCATTTCTACTAAAGTGAAGTTTTTTTGTTTACGCCCACGTTTCATCGATGATATACACAATAATTTGAAAAGATATAGGACGCGAAAAAAACAGATTCATGGCGGTGACATATTTTAAATTTGTAAAGTATTATTTCGATTAACTTCCTTATTTATAGAGAATAAAAAGTTTCGGTATTCGGCCAAAAAGTTGGCCTAAACCAAATATCAACCGAAACCACAATTTTGGCCGAATCCGAAACCGAAACCGAATATTCTGTCGGACTCTAGAAATAATGTCTGTGGACGTTATGTTCACTTCCAAAAGGAAATAATGTTGAAGCACATTCCCCCTTATTCTATAACTATTTGTCGACTTCACGTCAAGACAATATCAATAGTAGGACGCATTTGACTAACGCTGACAGTCTCTACTATTCTCTTGGGCATATAAAATAGCAAGAGGATGTTAAAATTAGCCAAATGCTTTCGACAACAAGTGCGTAAGTGTCCTATTTTGGATATTGTCTTGACGTGACGTCGACAAATAGTTACAAAATAAGGGGGAATATTTCCCTAAAATTACCATTAAATCCATTTGTTTAAAAAGCAAACTTAATCCACTTTAAGATATATTTAGCAGCTCACATGTTGCATTCTTAAAATTTTTAAAAATGTTTTTATATACAAAAAAAATTGTTATTGACTATAGAAAGCAGCATTTAAAAAGTAAATCAACTACAATTCATGTAATAATAATAAAATAAAAAATACGATCACCAGGCTCTTTGTATCATGATGTGTGAACAAAGCGGATATTTGCTTGATTATCATTGATTTAATAAATTGTCCATTTCTTAACAAATATGTACTAGTTCGTATGCTGAAAACATATTTAAAATGCCAGATAAAAATGTATAAATGCGAATTTAAGTTTTCATACTTTTTCTAGTAGGTAATCGATTTTGAGAACACTTGATTGAGATTGAAACGAATAAAGTGGAAGTAGACTGGTCAAATAGTTGACGAAATAAGCATAAGCAAGCAAATATCTGTTGCAAAAATGAATAAATGCTAAAGTCGACTTAATAGTACGTTGCCATATACGTGTTTTTGGCTAAAATACGTGTTTTGCGCTAAATACGTCTTTTCCTACATGTTTTCTCATATACTTGTCATTTGAGAAAAACACCTCAAATATCATATTTTGCTCCAAATTATGTCGAAATTTGTCTTTGCAACACTGCGTTGCCTCTATGATTACAAATGCAACTTTGGGTCTTCTATTTACTGTGATTGAAAAATGCGCAAAAGTCTATGTCGATACGAAGCAACTTTTGCTTCTGCAACTTTCTTAAATTTTCTTTTGAAGTTGCATTCTTGTTGCGCAGCTTTTATTTTTGTTACAAATATTTTGTTGTTGCTTAATATTACGAAGAAGAAAACCAAAGAGAGTTGCATGTACATGAAGCAGTGTACCCCTTACCAATCTTCTCACCTCTCTCTCCCATATACTCAAAAGTTGCGCAGCAAAAGTTGACTCGAATGGACGTAGAACAAGCGATCCTGTTCTGCGGCCGTACAAGGAAAGAAATATGGCGCGCATTTTATTTTCGAAGAAGAATGTAAACAAAATAATGAAAACGTCAAACTTAATACGAAAACTCGAACTTAAAAACACAACATAATGGAAACGTTTCGACATATTTGGTTTAAAACTACCTTTTTTTCTCATAATGGAAACGTACTATAAGCAAAGTAGTTTTTCGAATGTTTTTTATTACTGCTAAGAGGTCTATAGGCTAACATGAATTATATCTTGTGTGACCCTTCCTGTCTTATGTATGATTGTAATTACTGCAAATTTCAACTGAATGCGATAATATTTAAGCTCTTATTCCTTATTACAACAGGTATTTACATACATACATACATTTGTACAAAGTCACCCAGCGGTAAAAGGCAACAGGCCTGCAAATTTCATGCCTTTTTGAAGGCCTGCAAGACCGATACACATGCAAACTGCCCTCTTGTAGAAGGGAAGGTGGAAGTAGTACTTTATTTTTCCACATTCCCTTCTTTAAGCAGGGAAGATGGACGAAGGAGTATTGTATTTTTAAATTAAAAAGTAAAAAAAGTGTTGGATATAACAAACCTTTTCGTATTCTTTTTTCGCATGTAATCTATACATCTGTATATGAAATATTTTTTGAAAATTTTTATGGTGGCGTAAACAGTAATCGGTGTAGAGAACAAATCACCAAATTTTTGAATTTTTGTCTGTCTGTCCGAACACACTTCACGCAAAAAACACTGAATGGACTTTCAAGAAATTTGGTATGGAGGTACTTTAGAATCCTGATTCAAACTTACCGCGATAAACTATCTCATTTCTAAGTTAAAATAGAAAAAAAAAAACGAAAATATACCCTATTTTACTAATATAAATGTTGTTGGAAATTAGAAAGATATTTTTGTTTTTTTAACGTTGGTGGCACTGTTTATTTTGCATAACGGGAACTTTAAACAATATGTAAAGAATGTTACATTATTATATTTTACAGACAACTTATAGTCATAACGGGAACTTTAGGCCCCTATTACCGTTTACAACACACAAATGTTGTGTTGTCTCGGCTACAACACAACATAAGTACCCAGCAAACAATTTTTGCCGGTTTCGGGCCGAAGTCGGTCAGAAAGTCTGTACAAGATGCCGAATTCGTATCCGATGTCGGTCAGAAAACGTTCCGAAAATCATATGAGTGGTTGACAAGAAACCGGATCTCTTTATCTGAGGAAATTCTAAAAACTATACCGAAAGGTCTAACAGAATTCTATACGAATTCAATCAGAGCCGACAACGCGTACGTGTAGCCGAAAAAGCACGACCGCACGCACACACTTAGAACGTTGACGTGATTATTTGACCGTCGCCAGACCCCTTTATACATATTAGCGTAGCTTGCAGGGTTGGGCAAGTGGAAAAAATATATCGATATATATCGATATCGATATATTTTTAAATATCGATCGGCATCAATATATATCGAATAAAAATATCGATATTTCGATATTTTTCAAGCATGATTATTCATACATAAAAATAAAACACAAAAAGTACTTTTCTCATAAATAATTAATCTGAAAAGAGTCAACTTCCAGCTTCCTTACTGTTTCAACAATATTTTATGGAACGCACATCAAGAAATTATAATCAAAAATGATAACTTTTCGAATACACAAAATATTTTAAATAAAACTAAGGATTTTGTTATCAATATCCTATATAATAAAGATTGAGTCAAAATAAAAAAAAACTGAACGAAAAACAAAAACAAAGTTAAAAAAATATCGAATTTGCTACTGTCGATATATTTTGAAAAAATATCGATATACTGCAATTAAAAATATATCGATATTTTTTGCCCGCCTATCCCTAGTAGCTTAAGAAGATTTTGCATTTTTGAGTTAAAAAAAACACAACTCGACAACAAAATTATCTTCAATCCGTGAAAATATATTTCTGAATCTGCCCAGTACCTTCAGAGATATTGCAGAACTAATTATAAAAATTTTGTTTTTAAATTTTAGCTTTTAAAATTCATTAAAAACAACATAACTTCCGTTAATTTTTTTCAACACGCATTAGGTTGATATCTTCCAAACAAAATATGTCATATTTTATTAAAATTTAGTGAGGGAACTCAATCGATAAAATCACGATTTTCATACACCAGTAAAAGAACTGCAACCCCCTAATTGCCCTGAGTTGCGCCCAATAGAACATTTTTGGACAATAATTAATTAAACAAATGGTGAGAACAATATCCAAAGAAGCCAAGAACGAAAAGATTATATGTAAGTTGGAAATTGTATGTAACTTGGAATAATGTGGTCAAAAGAGTTGGTAGAGAAAATCGGATGGCGGGTCTGAGGGCTTAAATTCGCTTTATCTAAAAATTAATTATAGTAGTTTTTAATTATTTGCATCTTTGAAGTAACTCAAATAATTTGTTGTATGTAATTAATTAATTTTTGTGCTATTGATTTTTAAGTTATTAACAAAATGAAATGTGAATTTTTTTTCTTTTCCAACCTTTAGCGGTTTAATTACGGCCCCTATTATGATTCACAACTAAATTGATAGTTGAGTCGTAGTTGTCAAATTCTTGTTATGGAATACAACTTCATCAAAGCAGTTGTCTCAGTTTTTTATCAGTTGTGTTTTGGTTTTTATTTCGACTATTGTGTTACTTTTAATTACTTTTAAAATAGTACTTTTAGGCGCCAATCTATCCCATTTGTCAACCCATATTGTTGCCATATCCATAAAATATAAAATGTCGAGAAAAAAAATAGTGAGACCAAAACTAAAAATATTTAAAATATTTTGTGATGGCTACTATGGTTTCAAAAAAGAGAGAGTATAGATAAGAACCTTTTTTCGAAAATTTTTTCGAAGGAAACTAAAATTAGTTGTGAATCATAATACAAAAAAATGGTTGAGTTGGGTCGTAGCATTGACAACTCAACCTAGTTGAGTTGTGAATCATGATAGGGGCCTAAATGATGTTTCAAAACAACTAATACATTAATAGTTTTATCTGAAATCTGGTAACTAATTTTGGCAACAATATTTTTGCAAATTAAAAATACTGGTTCCCTATCGATGTAAAGCTTATATGTATTATCATTAATATAAGATAGACCTTGTTGTCAATAGTGAGCGCATCAAACAAATTGTCTATTTTTATACAAGTTCGAAACCGGCTCAGTCGAACACTTATCGATATGTATATTTTGTCAAAAAATTAGATTTTATTCTGGGGTTAAACCAAAAAAGAGAAAGTGTTATAAGTTTGTAGTATCTGCCTGTGTAGCTGTGTGCCTGTTTGCGCCATCGTTTTTTTTTTTTTGATATGTGATTTGATCGAAAGTGTTCAACTAAGTTGATTTTTCAAATGTTACAACCCAACTCAACCATATTTTATGCATTACGATTCACAACCAATTTTAGTTGTCTTCGTTAAGTTATCCATTCATCACACGATTTTTTAAATATTTATTAGTTTTGGCTTTACTATTTTTTCGTGAGATTTTATGTTTTATGCATATGGCATTGCCATATTATGGCAACAATATTGGTTGACAAATGCGATAGGTTGGTTGGTGTCTGGAATAATGATGCGTACATTAAAATCGAAATTTTAAAATTAAACAAAAGTAACTATTGTGTTACGAAATAAAAAACAAAACACAACTTATAAAACGCAGTTGTTGAAAGTTGAGTTGAGTTGTAATCCATAATAAGAATGTGGCAACTACAACTCAACTATTAGTTTAGTTGTGGATCGTAATAGGAGCTTATAATTCAGAAATTTTAGCTATCAATCTAATTTGCAAGTAAAATAAAAAACTAGGAAACATTTTAAAATTAAAAGAATATAACAATAAAACCAACAACCTTAAAAATTCCAAGAAACAAAAATTTAAAAACCACCAATAAAATAAAAAAAAAACTGTAAATGATAAAACAAAAAAGGAAAAACAAAAATCATTAACAACACGTAAACAACTACAACAATAATCTCATTACATAAGATTTTAGTTTGATTTTTGTTTTTGTAGTTTTTATTATTATTGTCTGCTGTGCAAACATGAATGCTTCAGTAAAGACTGACTGACTGCATGTGTGCATGAAGTTAAATAAATAAAAAATATGTACATACAACAAATATCATTGTTTTATTATTAACAAAAAGCAAAAATTGTTTTATTTTTAAACAATTGGAAATTTTAATTTTAAATATGTACATACATGCTTATATATCGATGGTCATACGTTGACAACACGTAACTAGTGTTGTCAATTATTCCGGGTTTATAATCGTTCGAATAAAACTTCATACGTTTATTCGAATATTCGAACGAATAACGAATAAAAATTTTCATTCGAATAACTACTTTAAAACCCACGATTTTTTGGCCCCTATTTATGATTCACAAATAAATTGATAGTTGGAGTCGTAGTTGTGAAATTCTTATTACGGAGTACAACCAACTTTCATTAAAGTGAGACAACTGATTTTTATCAGTTGAGTTTTGGTTTTTATTTCGGTTACTTTTGCTTACTTATAAAATGGTGATTTTAGGCGCCAGTTTATCCCATTTGCCAACGAATACTGATGTCATACTCATAAAACATAAAATCTCAACATAAATAAATAGTTAGGCCAAAACTAAAAATATTTAAAATATTTTGTGATGTCTTTTGTGATGCTTTCAAAAAACATAGAGTATAGATAAGAACCTTTTTTTCGGACATTATTTCGAAGACAACTAAAATTAGTTGTGAATCATAATACAAAGTAAGAAATGGATGAGTTGGGTCGTAACATTTACAACTCAACCTACTTGAGTGGTGAATCATAATAGGGGCCTTAATATATTCTAGCACTACCCTGCGGTAAATGTCTTGAACGTATTTGTCCTGTGACTGGTGAAAATGGGAATGGTACAAAATCTTCCTGAGTCGTGATCGGTGAAATGAAATCACCACATCACAAAATTATAACAAAAATTTTAGCAAAATAGTCTCACTGTACGAGCAAATTTTTTTCCAAAACAAAAATATATGTTTAAAGTACAGTAATTTAACTAGTATTAAAGAAACCAACACATGGCAAGTACCTTAAGTTTGTGTGTAGAACCAATCACTGAGTATCTTAATTATGTCAATTGACCACCTCCAATGACAACGTCTTGTAAAAGTTACCAGTCCCTTTCATATAAAGTTCCGGAACTCGAACCAGTTGCTAGTCCTTGGGAAACAGTCACGTGACTTTTCTTGTGACAGCTTCTCTTTCCTCTGGGGTAGTTTCGACTTTTAATGGCGTTAACAGACATTCCAATGAATGACAACACTACATAACTAGAAAACGTTATATAAATCGCTGAAAAACATTCTTCAAAAAAAAAATCGAAATTATTTAAGATTATCTTCACTGAAAAGAAAACTTTCATGTATTTGTATAGTGATTTTTTACGCTACAGTAATGATTTTGTCATTTTTTTTCAATCAACGTAATGTTTAATTCCTGTTATGAAAATTGCTTTATTAATTACAAAAATGTCATAATTAAAATGAAACTTTTTCATTCATATTTATATGTTTGTGTATAACCGAGTGTCACCAGGCGGGTTATTTATATTTATTTAATCCTGTGAGATACTTACCCTCTGTTTTTTACTTAATAATTAAATGGTTTTTAAACATAATTTCTATTTAAATAGAAAATAAATTTTTATAGATCATATTTAATTATAACATATCTCTAATCTGGCACATTTAAATTCGATTTAAGTTTTATAGATTACCATATGATTTTGACTTCTTGTTGTTCTTGTGGTAACAAAAAATTGTGGCCACTGACAATTCAACTTTTGCTGCCGAGCAATTTGGGCTTTCTTTGTCTGTATTTGTATTTTTGCGATTTTGTACACTGTTTTTATTATTTTAAAACATTGCAGAAACTCTTCATTATTTTTATTTCTTGAATGAAAAAAAATGAATTTTTTGGAATTTTTCTTTGTTTATGTTGAACAGCTGCTTTTCTTTGGGAAATTTGTGGTATTTTATGGTGCTACCATATTTTTGTCACAATTGAATAAGAACAACTAAATACGACTGAAAAACAGAAGATGCATTTAATTACAATTTAAATTTATATGAAAATTAACTAAATAAATATTTAATTACTGAGTCAAAAACTGGTGGCTAATTTGATATTTTCAATACTTAAAATTTACTTACCGTCAGTTTTTGACTCAGTAATTAAATATTTATTTAGTTAATTTTCATATAAATTTAAATTGTAATTAAATACAACTCTTGTTTTTCAGTTGTATTTAGTTGTTCTTATTTAATTGTGACAAAAATATGGTAGCACAATAAAATACCACAAATTTCCCCTAAATTT
Organism: Panzeria rudis; assembly: GCA_956483635.1. Classification (NCBI taxonomy): domain Eukaryota; kingdom Metazoa; phylum Arthropoda; class Insecta; order Diptera; family Tachinidae; genus Panzeria; species Panzeria rudis. The sequence goes on along the minus strand of OY101449.1, from coordinate 157,806,595 downwards.
CTCAAACCAAAGCAGCTGTTCAACATAAACAAAGAAAAATTCCAAAAAATTTATTTTTCTTCATTCAGGAAATAAGAATAATGAAGAGTTTCTGCAATGTTTTAATATAATAAAAACAGCTTACAAAATCACAAAAAGACAAACTGGTATGTGATGGAAATCGACCGATTTAAATCGGCGCCGATTTCAAAAACAAATTTTGATGGAAGATGAATTGTTTACGTTTTTATTGTTTCGTATTGGAAAAAATATTCGAATAAAATATTCTAAGCCTTGAAAGCATTAAAAGGGTTAAATACTTTAAAAGGCGCAATAAATTTGTTTTTGAAATCGGCGCCAATTTCTCGACAACAAAAGTTGAATTGTTAGCGGCCACAATTTTTTGTTTCCACAAGAACAAGAAGCAGTCTAAATCATATGGGAATTTATAAAACTTAATTATTATTTAATTGCACAAGGTTTGGCAATTAATTATTATTTAAATATGCAGTCAAAAAGACAATTTCGTATTTAATTATAACTTAAAAATAATTACAACTTAATTATCAAGTCAAAAACCGGAGGTTAGTTGTTTCTATTTTTAGTTTTACTTCCTTTTAGGGCCTGTCCTACGATGTCGGCAAGTTGATGTCGTTCTCTTATTTATATTGAAAACAAAAACAAATTAAAATTTTTTATTATTGTTTTCAATATAAATAAGAGAACGACATCGACTTGTCGACATCGTGGGACAGGCCCACGAACTCTCGATACCATGTTTGTAAGGCAACACCTTTACGGCTTCAGCCATGTCACCATTTAAAAACAATACATCAATAATAAGGAATTAGTGCTTAATTCGAGATAAGCTATTTTGACTTAATATAACCATTGTATTTTCCATATTCAAAAGTACCTCTGGAAAAATTTTCATTTATTTCGTACGATTTTTCAGTAAGTTATAGCGTAATGACTGGCTCCTTATCCTTTTCCAACTCATAACCTCATATGGAATAATGGCTTAATTGAAGTCATAATATATTAAATTTCAAATAGCTTTCTTATAGTAGATAGAACCATATACTCCTAACTTAAAGAATCGAATGGAGAATTAAACGTTCAAGTGGATTTTTCGGAATTTATTCCTGTTGCGCTTAAAATTGACATATTATTAGAGTTGGGTAGTTCATGAACGAACTAGTTAAATTGAACTACTCACACAAGTGCACGAAGTGACCTGATCATATCATTAAGCTCTTTTCAGCTCCATAGTTCATATTTATTTTACGCTCATATTTATTTTTCGTTCACGTTTCTTTTTAGTTCACATTTCTTTTTCGCTCACACTCATACAAATCAGATTACATTTTGTAATCAATTCGCATCGATACCAGTAAACTCGCTAGTACAACGAGTACGAAATCTACAAAAACTTGATTTTTGTAAAATCATTACTTTATTTTTGTAAAATCATTGCACGATGTCAGAAGCACAAAGCAAATAAAGAAATTTTGATATTCAAGCATGATATTAGCACAAACAAAAAGTTATCAACTGCGCTGGCGACTTTACCTGTTATGGATGTGATAGCTCAGTACACATACTTGTACGAAGCAGCTGAACTATTGAACTAACTGAACTAAAAGAGCGTTCTAGTTCAGTAAAGTGAGATGAGCTGAAAAGAGCGCTCACTCAATGAACTGAAAAGCACAACTCTACATATTATGTGCTTGAAATAACTTTGTGGGTAGCTGAGCAATTATTGAGAGTGAATAAAAATTTTGTGCTTAAATTGACAATTTCATGAGTTTTTAATTGCAATTTATTCGTAGTTAAATTTCCACTAAAACTAAAAAATAAATTTACTCCACTGGAGAATGAAAATATTTTGTATTGTTGTTTCTCTATGTGGGTATAATTAAATAATTCTTGCAAAAAATGCCGACTACACAATAGGCGTGGTGCTGCCCATAATTTTTATCATAATGCTGTACTTCCACGAGAACTAATTGTGCACGAAGTTTGATAAGAATCGGTTTAGTATAAGTTGTTGAAAAATAATATTTATAAGAATTTTATAATGGCATGGGCGTGCCACTGCCCAATTTTTTAATCATGGTGTAGTATTCAAACAGAAGCGTAATGTGTGTGCAAAGTTTCATAAGAATCGGTTGAGTAGAAGTAGATGAAAAGTACGTCCTTTTAAATAAAGAGAAAAAAAATTCCGAAAGTGGTTTATAAATGGCAGAGTTTTGAGGGAACATCCATAAAAAAAGTACATGAATTGATGATAACCTTTCTCCTTTTTTTGAAGTCGGTTAAAAAGACAGAAAAAGTAAACTAATTGTAGAATAAAAAAATTTCGTTTCCGATGTCCCTTCAGCAGGGCCTAGCTACGTCAATGTCTGCTTATCACTTTATACTTCATATTTTCTTTTCAAGATAAAAATTTCAAGTTCATTAAAACCACTTTTGACCACAAAAACATTTGCAATTACCAATTATCATATTTATTTTCAAATAAAATTGCCGGTTTTGTTGAATGATCGATCCAACGACGAAGAAAATATCTGCTTGTATATTTTCACTGTTATTGTGAATAAATAAATGACAACAAATATAATTGAATTATAACAAATTGATTAAATTACCATTAAAAAAAAACTAAACATAGTTATTGTGACGGCAATTTAGAGAATTAAATTATAATATTTATTGAAGGAAATATCCGCGTAGTTTACATTAGAAAAATGTATAAAATGTTCTGCGGTGCTGTAAATTTTCAATAAATGATACATTGACGTTACCTTAATATAGAAATGCCCTATCTCATTTTTTTGTTGAAAAATCGAGTTACTTGCATATTTCGAAAGATAATAAATATGCAAACAAATAAATAGATTTAAAAAGAAAGGGCCTTTCTATATTAAGTTAACGAACGATATGCATGTACGTAGTATGTACAACACATTCAAGTTTTGAAATACATTTTGCTTATTTTTTAATTTTGTTATCTTCCAATATTTCCTATCGGAATGTATGTGCATTTTGTTTCGATTTACAAACGTTTTTCTAGTTCATTGAAATATTTCTTTAATATTTTCAGTTTTACGTAAATTTGTGTTTTTAACGTAATTATCTTTTTTATTTATTGTAGATAATGCTTATATATTCTTATATAAATATTTATTACATTTTATTTTAAAGAATTTTATTTGATTTCTAGTAAAATTGTTTGGAATAAGAAATATGTATTTATTCGTGTATCCGTTTGGGTACTAAATACATATATTGAAAATTATGTAAATTATGACACGTGTGTAAAATACATACTAAATATTTCTTTTTTCATAATATAACTACATATTTACAATCTTGTGTAAATGGTCTTGCATCATTAGCAAAATGGTATAATATATTAGCCCAATTCACAATCTTGTGCAAATTGTCTTGCATCGTAGCATTTGCAAATTGCTATAGTATATTGATACTCACCACTTAACAATTGTTAGTGGTGGGTATCAATATGCTATACCATTTTGCAAATGCAACGATGCAAGAACATTTGCACAAGTTTGTGAATTGGGCTATTGTTACTTTCCTCTAACAAAATACTTAGAAATGTAACAATATAAAATGCCATTTTGCAAATAATACACACAGAAAAATTTCAATAGCTCAATTCACAATCTTGTGCAAATGGTCTTGCACCGTGGCATTTGCAAACTGGTATATTCACCACTAACAATTGTTAAGTGGTGAGTATCGATATACAATACCATTTTGCAAATGCTACGATGCAAGACCGTTTGCACAAGATTGTGAATTGGGCTAATGTAAAATCGTCGAAAACCAGGTTAGTTTAACATTTTTCGGTAGTGATTTTGCTTCATAGGTATTTCATGTTAATTCAACATAATTTACAATAATCTTGAAATAACATTTATCCTTTTGAATTAACTATATTTCATGTTGATGAAGTTGATACTGGAATAATACGAAAAATTATGTTGAATCAAAGTTTCTCGAGAACCATAAGAGCTACGGACCTGAAATTTTCACAGAACATGTAAAACTTTGGCCGCTACAACAACAAATATATGACAGTTACAAATTAAAGGATGTTTTAAAGCGAGCAACGAAAAATGTTTAAATACTAATGTAATATACAGACACTTACATATACATATATGAACACAACATTTTCAAAGTTAGTGTTTATTGATGTAGTCTGTAGAATAAACTACATCAATTAACACTGATATTTAAAACAATAAAAATCAAAGGGTGTATCTTGGAAACCGTACGAGGCCAACTCTTGAAATTTTAAAAATCGCAAAAACTAAAGAATTCCAAAATTAAAAAAATTTCAAAAATAAAACGAAAAATCGCCAAAATGAAAAAACGCTTAAAGGAAAAAAAGCACAAAAATTAAAAAAAAACGCTAAACGCAAAAAATCACCAAAAATAAAATGATCGACAAAAAACTAAAAAACGCAAAAAACCGAAGAAAGGCATCAAAACGAAAAAGACAAAAAACGAAACATCGCAAAAAAAAAACGAAAAAAAATGAAAAAAAAAAAAAAAACGCAAAAACAAAAAAACAAATCGCTAATCAACAAAAAAAAAACTTAAAAAAAAATAAATAAAATTAAACGAAAAAGCAAAACGAAAAAAATTTTCAAAATGAGAAAAAAAGGGCAAAAACGAAATGCGATATATGTGTATTTATACGGTACCCTTCGTTTGCGAGCCAAGGTCGCACTTTACTGAAATTTTTTTGTCATTAGCTGAAAGAGACAGGTTGGTTGGCAAGAACACCACCCCAAGACGGCGAGCCCTACACTAAATGCGATCGTATGACAAATGAATTTAATTTTAATTCAGCATGATTTAAATGATTATTTAACATAAAATTTATTTGAAATTAAAGTTACAGTCATCTTGATTTAAAATGAAATATAACGGTTACAACAAAGTTGTTTTAACAATAAAAAAGTTTAAATCAAAGAGATATAAGGTTAGATTAATAATTTTCCGTTTAAAATTAATATGAAACAATGGTAGTTTAAACCGGCAGCAGTAAATTTTCGCTCGTAATTCGTTTTTTTGCCGTCTACATAGCCGATACATGTAAGAATAAACAACAACAATTAGCACAACTAAGCACTAGAGGTGCAAAACTATCGATGGCACTATCGATAGTACCGATATATAATTTTTTTTTGTAACTATCGATGTTTTTATTCTGCAATAGATTATTATTTGAAAACAATCTATATTTTTTGCCGCTATCGATAGTAAATTAGTGGATAATTTCATTGTTGTGCTAGACATTATTTTCAACGATCAATAGTTAAGGTACGTTTACACTTGGGAAATATTTGCCCAAAAAAACTTAACCACTACTTTTGCTAAGGGTTAGTGTGATTTTACTTTGTTTTTATATCACAAAATAAAGTTAATTATACTGCAAAAAGCTATTTTTATATTATTTTTAATAAATGCGAACCCATATATAAAAAATATTGGAATTAAAGGAAACACAAAATTAGCTTGTCTGTTGGTCACGTTGTTTTCGGCAAATATTTGCCAAGTGTGAGCGTATCTTTAGTTAAATTGGATTTAAAAATCACTGAACTCACACATTTTTCTTATATTGAAATGTTAAAATCTTTTTAATTTTGTTATTTATTGAACTACGAAATAAAGTCCAGTTTTGTCTAAAAACCTGCTTTATTAGCATTTTTAAATAGATATATTTCGTGCAGTCTCTAAGCACTATAAAACTTTAATAGTATCACGATAGTATCGTCGATATATCGATCGTTTTTCTCACTTTTGATAGCTTAGAATCGATATATCGATATATGTTTTCAAAATATCGAAAATTTTCGATAGTGACACTATCGATAGTTTTCCACCTCTATTAAGCACAACAGTGAACTGTAGCAATGAACAATGCTAACGTCAAATTATTTCGTGTAAATTTAACATGATTTCCAATCAAAATTGCGTCATGTTGATTTTACATTCCTTTTTTTTTGTGTATGCATTGAGGCAGCAAATAATAGTTCAAAATAGGTACATTATCCTTTCTGCGGTCACTCTTTAAATCTCAAGTTTATGTGGTGCAATAATCAAAAATAGCTATTATAATATAAACATGTATATTTTAATTTATAAATAAAATCATTTCAAAGTAAAAAACGTTGTGTGAAATGTTAAGGTGCCATAAATTAGACTATCTGAGTTTTCGTCTGATTTCAGTATGTAAAAGTGAAATATAGTGTCTAATATCGAAATTTTAATTTTTCGTCTGACCTCAGTTGAAAATAGAACCTATTCTATTTTCAACTAATATATAATATGACTTTTAATGTTATATTCTTAAAGTTATTTTTTGAAATCAGGCAAAAACTCAGACAGTGTAAAGACCGCATTATGAATTGTGTTTAGTGCGGAGGTTTTTGAATCGAATAGAAAACTATTTTTATAATTTATTTGTTATTGTCTGTCATGTGGTGATAGGTAAAACTTTTAAAGAGAAAATTTGTAACGCTCTAATGCACAGTCAAATCCAAATACATACATACTGCATTTATGGTCTTTGTCCGTCTTTTATTTCTCTTATCGCTGTAATTTGTTTATGATGTATGTACGTACATTCTACGGAGGATTACTTATTTTAATCTTATTTGGTGTAATTTATAAAAATTAAAATATGTACTCTGCTCAAGTGATTGAGTCTGTATAACAAAATTATTTTCTTTTTTTTCTTTTGAAGGAATGAATACAAATTGACTAATTTTTTTAGAAATAATTTTTCGTTGTTTTATTGTTAATTTCTCATTCAATCAAATTATTCTTTCATCATTTATTTTTCTTTCTTATTTTGATTGAATGATTGAGTGTTTATTCTAAACTAAAAAAAATCATTTGTAGGTATTAAGTATCAATAATTCATGTTACGAGCGACTATTTGAATTCTTGGTCCTCCTAAAATCTGTTTCGTTTAAAATTTAAACGTGTTTTTGATTATTATTTTTGTAATAGAAATAATAATTGAACAACAACAGCAACCAACAACAACACAGCAAAAACCAATTATGAATTTTGTATTTGTTTACAATTAAAAATTTTTTTTCAAATTCTTTTAATTGCAGGCGTTTTTCAACACATCTCGTGATTTTGTTTTGAAGAATCCGCGTGTGGTGGTGAAAAAGCTTAAAGAAGAAAATAAACGAATTTGGTTCTGGACTGCCATGAGTTTGAATTTCAATAAGTTTTAAGGTTTAAAAAGGAAATGAATTCAGTCAAGCATCATCGTATTGGAGTGTTTTTATCTCCAAGGAATATTAAATAAAATAAAATCCACGAAAATTTACTAGAATAAAAAAAAAGAGATAAAACGAATTAAAAATTTCAATTACACATAAACAACAATAAACAAACGAAAAATTTCTTAAAGCAAATAATCTATTTTCTAGTCATTATAAAATTTATTTAATCCAACAACGAATAGCAGCCATATAAAAAGTGCAAATTAATTGATTAATTAATACCCGTTTTCCTTTTTGTAAGTCTTGGCATCATCGTGATTGCATTGTGTGTAAAAATTGTGATTTTCTATTCAAGAGTAGACCAAAAATGCCTTATAATCGTGATACGGCCTCAGCTCAAGCTGACAAACTGAGTGGAATTGAAGAGGAGAGTGATTTGTATGAGGGATTTGCTCCGCATGTTGAAACTTCAGAAATTAAGGTGCTGGACTTTTACACTTTGCCAAAGTCAACAGGTAAGTCTTAAAATTTTGCATTGAATTAATAATAGAGATGATAAAAATGGCATAATTTTGCTTGGTACATAGATTTATTTTTCATTTGGAGTTCGTATCAAGCGTTTATTTATTTTATTGTATAATAAAGGAAATTAAAACAAAAGTGTTTGCCGTTTGTGGTAAGATTGTTTTTTGTACAGTCGAACTACGTATCAGCTTAATTTAGCATCGGAAAAGTAAACAATCAGCATTATTTCACACATGTCCCAGCAAAAAATTTGTTTACTGGTAGACAGAAAAGTATATGAGGATTTAAGTCGTAACTGCTTACAATTTGACTTGATAACTACTTATTTTTATTTGAGAAGTCTAAAAAATAAGGGGTACCTCTTACAAATGTATTTAGATTGTCACAGCAATTAACTAGTTATTATTTCCCAGTAAAAAATTTTCATGTTTCTTGAAGCACTAAGGCAATAAAGCGCATAATAATACGCATTAAAAGAAGTGCTTATTGCAGAGTGAATGCATATGAAAGAAACTATACAAAATAAGCAGATTTTTCGCTGCTGATACAATGCAGGTTTTTAAGCGAGATAGCTCCATATACTTACAGTTTTAGTGCTGCAAATGGTGATGATTTTCATCGCTTCAAAGAGCGCTTTTTGTATTAAAAATGTAGTATTCCAAACCTGGAACTTGCCATACAAAAATCAGCAGCGATATCAGCAGGTTTGTAAGCACTACTTTTATTCTCTCATAGTAAAAACCTGCTTTATTTGAAACAATTTTTTACTGGGTTGGCTTACTTGAAGCTAAAAAATAAGTAGTCAAATAAATAAATAAAAAAAATTTGTTATACACATTCACCCCTATCACGAATAACAAATGAAATTTATATTCCCATGAAATGTTCATTTCCCTTCGAAGGAAAATTGTTATCTTAAAGTTCCCGTGAAAATTTTTGCCCGCTATCAGTTCTCAGTGAATGTAAAAAAGGAAAGAAACTTAATAAAATAAATTAATAATCAATGAAATTTGTGTTTAAAAATAAAAAAAAAACTCCAGTGCCAAGATTTGGAATTATCTTTTCATTCCATGAGAAATCTAAACGAAATCGAATTGTTCGTTAAATTATATTTTCTCAAGAGTGAATAAAATTGTTTTTATATATTATGGACGCGATAAACGATTCTCTATGGACGCGAAAATCATTTTCTATTTTATTTCATCACCTCAAAACTTAGTTCATGTGCTCTAATATTAAGAAAAATGAAAACTATTTACTGATTTTGTCCTAAAAATAAATATTTATAAGCAGGGCTCGGACTTTCATGCAAATTCATGTTTTATGTGGTGATAGATAAAGAGGTAAAATCTACGTTCGAGAAACTTCTTAAGAGAAACACAGAAATATATCTTTTTTTTCAAAGATTTTGCTTTTAACTTTCATTAGTATTTTACGATTATAAGTTTAAAGATTCAATGCAATGTATTGGAAATTAGAATTTAAATCACGCTTTTTCCCTGAAGAGCCTTAGGTCTAAATCTTCATTTGATTTTTAATAAAAGTAAATAATATAAAAATAAGTAAACATGTTAAACAAAATTCAATAAAATAAGCAATTCAGCACACATTTTAAAATAAACAAAAAATTAAAATAAAAAATATATATCATGATGAAACCATTTTTTATAATCTTTCTGCTCTCCGTCGTTCATTGAAAAACCTCCAATAAGCCAAAATCTGAAAAACGTGTGGAGTGAAGAAAACATTTCTGTGCAAGTAAATTATGTGCAGACAAGGTCAATATTTCAAATTACATACATTTGTAAATTTTTTAAATATTTTTTAAATGTGCAAAAAAAAAGAAAACAAAAATCTTGTCGTACACGTCAGTCACTTTTTCTTGTTTTTTATTCACTGTTCTTCCAACAAATAATAAATAGTGCTTCCCCTAAGATACATAATATAATTTAAATAAAACAGGCACCGTAACAGTTATAACCAGAGCTCGGACTTTCATGCAACTAAAAATCGATGTTAAGTGCTTAACAAATGCACCTAAAAATTAAAAAATGCGCAAAAATATGCATTTACCTACGAAGAAAGTACCAAAACTAAAATATTATGAAAATATTTTATTATTATTATTATGGAAGAAAACATAAAACAAACATAATTGGGTCCATTATTTAATGCAGCCGAACTTTAGTTGCGTTGCCAGTCGGCATCTGAAAATTAATGGTTGCCAGAAAGGCACTAAATAGCAGTTGCCATAAGTAGTATAATTTTCAGCAACTGGTAACCCAACTGAGGCTGAGTTGCCATCCATAATCGGACTATTCATATTTTTTTTTCAAAAATTGAGATAATGCATTTAAAAAATCAAGAATATGCATTTATTGCCAAAATATGCAAAAATATGCGCTTACCACCAAAATATGCAACTACAAATCGATGCCAAACTACTACAAATTTGAAGACTCGCATAGATAATACAGCACAACAAAATCGAGGTTTTTGTGTGTTGTTTAAATAAAAATAGCCAATTCTTATGTAGTTTTATCTCCTGATTACGATGGCGTCATTAGCTTTTCTCTAGCAGCTCTAGTTTTAAAGATATAGTGACATTTAGCATTTGCATAATTTACACTACTTTTTGTATTATTCGCTTAATATTTCACGACTCGTCCTCCAAACTTTAAAATACTTTCTGGATTATTAATCTCCACAAAATTCTCTTTCATTTGGGTAGAGTCATTGATCAGTATATCAGGATATCTTACTGTTATTGCAAAGATGTTAAAAATCGTGTGTTTTTGGTTTAGTCCTTAGAACTAATGACACCATCGCAATCAGCAGATGAAAATACATAAGGATCACCTATTTTTATTTAAACAACAAAACCACTGTTCTGCTGTGTAATTAGTCAATACCTCTTTACCTATCACCGCAAAAACATGCATTTGCATGAAAGTCCGAGCCCTGGTTATGACTTATTTCGCCCAATTGCAAGGTTAGGTTAGGTTAGGTTGAACAGGCTGCCGGTTTCTAACAACCGGCCCACTTGGGTCCTTTGGTCCCTTTGTGATGCCTGGGATGGATAGTAGGGAAGTTCAGAGAGGTGTCCCTCCTATCCCAGAGGTTGGGTCGGTGTTATGAAAGAATTTATTCCCCTAACGTCGCATTCCCCCAGGTCAGCTAGTTCGGGTAGTGACGGATTTCCCAAGTATGACGCCCTATTTCTATATAGTGCTGGACATCGACAGAGGAGGTGTTTGACAGTTTCTTCCTCCTCCTCATTCTGACAACTTCTACAGAAATCATTAAAAGGGAGATTTAATCTTCTGGCATGGACACCAATAAGACAGTGCCCTGTTATGACCGCTACGAGTATACGCAGCTGTTGACGAGGGAGCCCCAGTATGGTTGCAGATCTTGCGAAGTTATACTGGGTCCAGATGGATCTGGAAACCTCACAAGTGATTTCATTTGTCCACCTGGTTTGCGCCTCTCTAAATAGTTGGCGCTGAATTTGTATTTTACAGCTTTTTAGTGGGACACCTACTAACCAGTCGATGTCATTTTCATGTAGGCGGGCACCGGCCTTGGCTAGACCGTCCGCAATAGTGTTACCGGGCACCCCCGCGTGACCCGGTACCCAGAAGAGCCCTAGGTTCGCATGTCTCGCCATCTCATTCAGAGATGCCCGGCATTCTTTAACCAATTCCGATGTTGTGTAAACACCAGATAGAGCATGTAGTGCCGCCTTACTGTCGGTACAAATTCGGATGTCCTGATCGAATATCCTGTAGTACCTTAACCAGTTGGCTGCCCTTTTGATTGCTGATATTTCGGCCTGAGTGATGCTACATTGGTTTGGTAGCCTAAAGTTTATCCTACGTTGCATTTGTGGGATGTAGAAACCCCCGCCCACTCCGATGCCCGACTTTGACCCATCAGTGTAGATCTCGAGCACATTCTCATATTGGTGTATGTGGTTTGCCTCAGAGGATGTGCCCGAGAAGTCCACCAGGAATCTTTTGTCGGGCATCAGAGTAGGCGAGCAGTAGTCAGTGTGGTCGGGAAGATCTGAGATTTGCCCTAATATCGTCGCATGGCCTACGTTACCCCGCTTCCATGCACCTGAGGCATCTAGTCTAACCGCCGAGTTCATGGCCAGTTGTTTGATCATGAGTTCAGCAGGAAGCCAATGCAGCATGGTGAACAGTGCTTTGGATGGAGTAGTGCGAGGTGCACACGTAATCAACAAAGCAGATGTTCGAAGTACCTTTTCTATTATTTTAGAGTATGTGGCTTTATTTAAGGAAGTCCACCAGACGACAGACCCATACATTACTATGGGCTTAACCACCATTTCAAAAAGCCAATTGACGTTTTTGGGACTTATGCCCCACCTGTTGCCAATCGCCCTTTTGCAGGTGTATAGAGCAATAGCAGCCTTGGCTGCCCTAGCTTGAACGTTGGGGTACCATGAAAGCTTACAGTCCAGTATAATACCGAGATACTTCACGCTGTCTGATAACCTAAGGGTGACTCCGTTGAGAGTCGGTAACGTGAAAGTCGGAGTCTTGTATTTTCTCGTAAAGAGAACAAGATCCGTCTTTTGAGGGTTAGCATTAAGACCACTTTCAACGCTCCATTTACTTATGATACCTAATGCCGATTGAAGACGTTGAGATAGAGTATCTAGAAATTTACCAGATATTGCTACTGCTACGTCATCCGCGTAGGCTACTGATTTAAACCTCATAGAGTCTAGTTCCACCAGTACCGAGTTTATGGCGATATTCCATAGGATAGGTGACAGAACACCTCCCTGGGGAGTACCTCGCCTAACCGTTTTTTGAATAGTCGTTTGCCCCATCGTGGAGGAAATTACCCTATTTGTTAAGAGTCCTCGTATGAAGCTAATTGTTGACTGATCAATGTTCAGTCTTTCTAGTTCCATAATGATGGATTCAGGTCGTACATTGTTAAAGGCACCCTCTATATCAAGAAAGGCCACGAATGTATATTCTTTGTTTGCCAGGGATTTTTCAATGAATCCTACAAGCGAGTGAAGTGCCGTCTCAACTGATTTGCCCTTCGTATAGGCATGTTGGGAGGTTGATAGGAGGTTCGGAGAAATTGTTGATCTAAGGTGTAGATCAATTATCCGTTCCAGAGTTTTAAGGAGAAAAGATGATAGGCTGATGGGTCTAAAATCTTTCGGGTTTACGTGTGTAGTTTTTCCCCCTTTGGGAATAAAGACCACGGAACATTTGGTCCATGCTATCGGAATATAGGACCAAGTTAGACAGGCCGAGTATATCCGAATGAGCCATGGAGTGATAACGTCTGCATTACGCTGTAGGTCAGCTGGAATAATGCCATCGGGACCCGGTGATTTGAACGGGTCAAAGCTGTTGATGGCCCACATTATTTTTTCCCTATTTAGGGTGATCGTGGCCATGTTAGAATGTATTGAATGCGTGGCTGCAATCTCTCCCGTGTAGGGAGTGCAACCGGGAAAGTGCGTGTTCATTAGTACCTCTAGGGTCTCCTGACTACTGGTGGTCCATCCGCCACCTGATTTCTTAATGAAACTGGGGACAGTTGGAAGAGTAGCCAGGATTTTGCGAAGGCGACTAGTCTCAGAGGCTCCCTCAACATTGCTGCAGAAGGACTTCCAAGACGTTCGTTTCGCATCCCTGACAAGGTTTTTGAACCTGTTTACAGAGGCTTTGTAGGCTGACCAGTTACCTAGTCTTTTTGCCTCATTGAATAGTCTGCGACTCTCCTTGCGAGCGTTCGCTATTTCAAGACTCCACCATGGTGACTTTTTCTTCCCACGCAGTATACTAGGTCTGCATGATTCGGCCGTCGCTAAGTTGAAACCATTTGCTAAATTGTCAACCGCGATGTCAATGTCGTGCCTATCGTTTATGATTGGCGGTTGTGTAAGAAAGTCAGAGAGAATAAGCTTTTGCTCTTCCCAATTTGTTTTCTTCCTATTTATTATGGGCGTAGCCCGATCAGTCAGAATCCCTATAGTGAATTCAATATAGCGATGATCAGAGAAAGAACAGTCATTTGATACCTTCCATTCCCTAATCATATCAGTATGCGTAGAACTAACTAGCGTGATATCTAGAACCTCCTTCCTATTTGATATGACGAAAGTGGGTTCTGACCCGACATTTAATATGTCTAAGTTGTTACAAAGAATGAAATCAAATAAAGACTCACCCCTTGTATTTGTGTCAGAGCTTCCCCATACGACATGATGAGCATTTGCGTCTGCTCCAAGAAAGACTGGCAAGTTACGTTGGTTTGCCATTTTAATTGCATCGCGAACCTTTGCGGGCGGGGATTCGCATTCGTGCGCCATATAGCTCGAGACGACTATTATCGTGCCCATAGTCGTCTCCCAGGCTGCTGTGGTGGTATCTTCGTCACTGAAATCAGATAACAAAAAGATATTTAGGTTGCCCCTGGCTACTATGCATGCTCTGATCCTACCTGTCTCATTCGCATGCAATAGCCTGAAGCCTTTCGTACCTAGTCCGCAAACCCTGCCTTTATGAAGCCAGGGTTCTTGGACTAATGCGATCTCCTCCCCTCTTTCTATGAGCCGGAGGAGCATTGTGGCGGATGCTGTTTTAGAGTGGTGAAGGTTCACCTGAGTGACCCTCACCGCCATGGTGTAACGGCTTGATGGTGACGTTGATGTCCTCCTGGTCAGAGTCCAGAAGGTCATCCTCGTCAACTGCCTCGTCTGGCTGGTCAAAAAATTCTCCAACCCAACCTGAGTTGGAGTTGGTGTCCCCCTGAGAAGCTAGACTAGCAGTGTCATCGACCGACATTGCGTCTGGATCCGGTTGATCACCTTCCTGAGCAACGTTGTCCCTTTTGTCGCCCTTGAAGATACTAAGGAAGATGGCCTCAAAACCATAGAACATCTTCCCTTGTTTCTGCTCGAGCGGCAAAATAGACTCGTTGTTCAGAAAGATAACAACCCGTCTGTATGCTCCTACAGGTTCTGAAACGAAGACAACCTTCCAATTTTTGGTCGGTATGTCACTGTTGCAGGCCTGCAGAAGCGCCAGTATATCCTCTGGTTTCGACGGTTCATCGGGGATTCGAGCAGTGGCTCTAGGTCGACGTGGAACCTCATCTAGAGGGACCACATCGAGTCTAGCTCCTTCCCATAGACCTTCCAGAAGAGCAACCGCCTGCTTGTATAGCAGAATCGATCGCTCATCCGAGAAGGCCATGAGATTTATTCGCCTCCCACGAGCCCATCCGGCGTCTTCGGCTTTAGGGGTAGGCCCCGGATTGTCTTTAAGGACTTTCCAGAACACCCCCATCACCTTCTTTCGTACCATGTCCCACTTGGCGTAGGTCATGGAGTAGTCTGCGTCACCTCTATCAATGACAGCTTGAACAAGGTGACCTTTGGCCACCTCGCTGAAGGTTCTATGCACCGATCTGTGACGCTTTTCGATGGGCTGTTGGCCCTGCAAATGAACCTCCTCATCTGAACGTTGCCGTTTAGGCACGCCCGCAGACGTTGATGAGGGGGTTTTTTGCAGCTCAGCCAAGTGTTTTCTGGCCCATTTGAGGGATGAAAGTTCATCCGCTGTGAGGGACTCAGCAGGCTTTTTGCCTAGCTTACCCAAAACTCTTTCGGCGGAGCGCCGTCTCGCGAAGGCCCTTCTGGCTGGTGTTGTGTGCCTTTGGGTCATAATGTTGCCTTGAGAGGCTGGAATCACAGCTCGGAGACCCGACTTCGTGGTCGCAGTCTCTTTACTGGAGGGGGGATGTGGTACTGAGGAACCCGACTTCGAGGTCGCAGTTCCCTTTTTCACGATAGGCACTGAGGTGACTGCCGCTTGTTTTTTGACAGCACCCAAACAGGGTTTTTTAGCTACCGAGATGGTAGCAAGGACCTTGGCAGTTTTTGAGGTGCTTGGTTTTGAATCCAGGGGCACCCCACTGCTGTTTGTTTTACATCCTTTGGATGGGTATTTGAGGTTCTGCTTAGCAGATACCGGCAGTGCGCACTTGGAAGGCTCAGGTTTTCCCTTGCCCCCTCCTGCGTGAGTGTTGCAACCAGTAGCTTGCTGATTAGTCCGGCCTGGTGCATGCACCGTACTAATCCGGAACCCAGTAGCACTCGACTCCCCATGGCCTGAGGTCGCCACCAGGGGAGCAGGGTCTCCGGAGATTATCAGGCCCTCAACCGGATACTCGGGGCACTTGTTTTTATTTGACATTTGTATTTTTGTGTGGGGGGGTTTGCATTTTATACTTGCTGCCAAGTGCGAAAACTGTCAAACAGACAGACCACCAAGCCGCCCAATATGGAACAGACGCTTGGTGGATTTTACCGGATACTTATGGTGGACGTAGATCCGAGAGGATCCAGCGGACGTATTCTGGTGAAAAGCCCAATCTCAATGAAAGGGGAAGCTCTCCACCAGAAACGATCTGAAGCCGCCCCTTCTAGGAGTAACAGACGCTTCAGACACTGGGATGGGTAGTTCTTAGTTCATGCTCGCCGTGAGCCCCTCTGGCAAGGTTGCACCTACCAGCACGGCCTACATGGGTCATCACGCTTAAGCCCCCGCATCGCGACAAGATGACTACCCGTTCGCAGAGTAAATGCTATTTTTAGTAAAAAATATTTAATTACTAAATTGAAGCTTATAGTCATTGTTTCATAGGTTTGATTCATTTATAGGTATTTGGAGTTTAAGTAAAATTGCAAAATAATCTTCTTAAAAAAACTCAAAAGTATTAATTCATTTTTAAGATGTGTCTCAAAAAGTATAGAAATCGATATTTTTAGATTTTGGGACTATGTATGAATAATCATGCTTGACAAATATAGATATATGTATTTTTTTATATATCGAAATACGTATCAATATTTTATCGATACTGATCGATATTGAATTCAGAATGAATCGATATTCATTCAGAATGATTGTATTTTAATTTTGAATAAAACAAAACGCTCTGACATCCACTTAATTTTTGCTTTATTTTTAGGGATTAACTTATACATTGAATTTAGTAGATTTGAAGAATTTTCGAAAATATGTTTTTTTGAAGTAAATTTTAAATCTAATCAGCCCTTACTTAAGAAACTACGTCGATCACTGAAAATTTCTTTAAAATGGATTGACTCGTTCGAAAGATGTCGTTACTCTAAGAATTCGTGTCAAATCGATTTTCTAGATTCGGTAGTTTTTCTAAATTTCATCAAAATCGGTTCATTCGTTCGACAAATATCTTGACGAAAATTTTCGCAAACGACGTTTTATTTGTTCATTTCGGCCCCTGAAATAGAAAAAAACTTACAAATTGCAATTTTTTACATTATTTACACAGACTTACATATTTTTTTCTTTTTATTTTGAACAAAACAAAAATTTTTCTAATCATTTTGTTGCGCTAAAAAAAACTGTGTCGTCAATTACTTCGAGTTTTTTTATGGGCGTATCTATTATTTCCACCAGGTACACCGGTATATTTCACCTTAACTCTAGAACAGTAAGTCCGATTTCGACCAGCAAAGCATTAGCAGATGCATGATAAAATTACCTTGAAACTATCTTAATACAATTAGATGAAAAAATGAGTTGCTGAATTATCGCATTCGTTATCGAGTAGGCTTTCGTATCGAATAGAATTTCGTCACGTATCGAATGGATGGATTACCGCATTCGATAGCTAACGTATTGAAATTTTTAAAAAGTGTACCAAGTTTATTTTACATCGGTTGTTGTCGAATCGACTAAGAATTTGTAAGACTAAATTTACATGATGAAATATTTCATGAAATTTGTGGCATGAAATTAACGTAAAAAACTAAAATTTGAAATATATGTGTTAAGGACAGGTGTCTTAAGAACAAAATAAGACATAAATTATGAAAATCTATGGACAAATATGAATTTATTCACAATTAAGTGAAGAAATTCAAATGATAAAAATCACAATTTCCATACAACAGAAAAATTTTAATTGGTTAGGGTGTGTATGTAAGTTGTATGAAAATAGCAATATTTGTCTATTAACTTCCTTCACTTAATTGTGAATAAAATCTACAGTTTTCCATCGATTTTCACGATTTATAGCTTATTTTGTTCATAAGACATCTGTACTAGGGATGCCGATCGGAATTGATTTTTAAAAATCCCGCGATTCGGGATTTTGCAAATCCCAATCCCGAAATCACGCGATCCCAAACAATACTTTAATAACATATTTTTATTTTATTTATGCATTATAAATGGTTTTATGTCTAGAGTACACCATTGCAGACATATGTATGTATATACATATGTAACAGTGTTGCCCACACATGCACTATCACGTACTGTGTACATATGGGTGTGTGCTTCGAGTCTAAATTCCCAGTTCGCCGGAACAAATCATCAAGGAAGTTTTCAAACAAGTGTCGCAAAAATCGTGTGCGATTCAATGAGTCACAATGTTGCTCGGATACAAGTGTGATTAGTGGGCGACGTTGCCGCCTATTTTGTCGTCAATGATATTTATAAGTGAAAACGTCGATTGTCTTGTCGGCAATGATTAAAAATGCGACAATGTCGCTTATCATGTCTTCAACGACTACGTACGATACTGAAGGCAAACTGTAAGACATTGTAGCTCATATTGACCTCAAAAAAGTTGGATTGAGGACAAATCGAAAGACATTGTCGCTCATATTGTCGTCAAAAGTATTTAATAGATGACAGCATGCAAGAATTTGTCGCTCAGATAGTCGTGAACGACGATTCACTTAAATTGTCGATTAGAAAACCTAATCGACAGAGGACAATTCGTACAAAAATCGTAGATGATAATATCGTGCAAGGCGGTCTGGCCAACTGGGTAGATAGGCTATGAGTCTCACGCACAGTGTACGTGAGAGTGTGTTAGAAAAAAACAGCCTATGCACGAGTGCAAGCGAAATTGAGATTTTGTCCACTACTGTAGCGTGATTCTGTACCTTTTATTACGATAATCGTATCGTTAAAATAAATATAACGAAAATTTATCGAATTTTTTACTCAGTAACATTTATAACGATATTCGCTGTCGGTTAACTAACGACAATAATTTTTCTGTTGTTAATGGATAGACAGAGTCAGCTGTGCAGCCGTTGCAATATTTGGTTGCAAAAATATTAGTATTTTAAAATTTATCTGTTAAAGATTTTTCTTAATAATTAAGTTATGAGTTTGGTCGAACTTATATCCAAAGAAATTTTAATTATTTTGGCTTGAGTTCGGTTTTGATTTAATTTTTCAATTAAATTATATTTTTATTTAGAGATAAATGCGAAGCATGTAGACAAAGAAAATTTTTGACTTCGCGGAGAAAAAACTGAATATCAATAACTATCAAATGAAATACTTGACTGCAAACACCCGACTTTAGTCGAGTGGTCTAAGCGGTAAAGAACTCTGATGAGATTAGCGGGAGCTATCAAAACGTCAGTTCAACCCTCCGCGCAGTCAAAAATTTTCTTTGTCTACATGCTCCACATTTATCTCTAAATAAAAATATAATTTAATTGAAAAATTAAATTAAAACCGAACTCAAGCCAAAATAATTAAGACTTTTCTTAATTTGCGAATTTTAAATATGTTGAAAAACAAATAAATAAAATATATACAAAATTCTAATCAAATTTAATTAATTATGTTTAATTATCAGATTTCTATAAGCCCATAAGCAAAAATACTTTTAAAGTGCTCAATAAACTGTATTAGTATTTTTGCTCTAATCAAAAATTTTAAAATTATGCTTAAGTTGTTATACCAAAAGTCGGCATATATGTACATATTCCCTCGCTAATGGCAGTAGTAGTTGTTTGCTGGCCTTCTACTCTGTAACTCAAATATAAATTAAAAATCCACTTTCGAGCTGCAATGTAAATAACATATAAACTTGAATAGTTTTTTTTTCTATCAAAATGGTCCCCCTTATTCTGTAACTGTTTGTCGTCTTCATATCAACCCAATAACAAACAATTTGCACTTGTCTACTCGTAACCGATAAAATTTGACTACTATTAATAGTCTCTTCGCATTTTCTAGACCTTAGAGAATTGTAAGAAGCTGTCAATAGTACTTAATTGTTATCGACAACGAGTAGAGAAGTGCCCATTTCATGGTGTTGTGGGGTTAAAGTAACGTCGACATATACATAGACATAGAATAAGAAGGAATGAATTTATCGAAATGATGAATTTTCCAAACAATTACATACATATTATTTTTCTTTTCTTATTACTTCGTTTTCTTTTCAAAATAATTTTCAGTTGTATATTGGCGGGGGACTTGATCAAAACAATCGTAAGAAAGTACCTAATTTATTTGCTCTTGTTGTTAATTTATAAACAGTTTGTCACGACTTTTAAATATTATAAAAAACGCCATCAAATTAATGAAAATTAAAATATATTCATATTTTCTACTTAAAAATTGGTATATAAGAAATCACGAAAAATACCGAAAATCCCACAATTTATTTTCATAAATCCCAGGATTCGGGACTCCCGTTTGGCACCCCTAATCTGTACTTAAACACATTAAATAAAAATTTAAGTTTTTGCAGTCTTAATTTATATAAGAGCTTTTAGAAAATAATTTAAAGTTTTTTATTTGTACGTAATTATTATTTGAACTGAAAATGTGCATAAGTCGGAAGTTATTATTATTCGGCTTAAGTTCACAATAATTGAATTAATGTAAATTCAAATTATTTTTAAGAGTGGAATATTAGAATATCTAATCAGACTAGCAGAACGGATTAGTACTAGTAATTTCGACAGCCGCTACGCTGTCATCATCAGCGTCCTTTGTTCGCTTTTACCACGTTTGATCGTGGATACTTGTACATATTAATGAAACATCAGCTATTTAACCAAATTTTATGAGGAAATAGAATATGAGTTATCCTATTCCTTTTATTAATATGGTGAGCCAAACAATTTCACCTTCTGATTCTTTATTCCAATTATTTTTATTTTTTGTTTTGCTTGTACGTAAGCTCTGCCCACGATAAATCAAGCTATTGTTGTTGTACATGTTTTAAGTTTTTTATTTTTCGATATTAATTTGTGAATAACAAGAAAATCACTGATTTCGTAATGCTTTTTACAAATTTTTAGTAAAAAATTTCCACTCTAAGTTAATGTTTTTCTGTATAGAGCAACAGTTACGTACATAAGAAGAGCACAAAGGAAAAAATATATATAAATGTATAAAAATATGAATATAAAAAAGTAAAAAATTTTATTTAAATCATGTAATAGGATTGTTTTGAAATAAAGAATGACACAAAAATATTTACAAACAAAAAATTACAATTGATCGTGTTGGTGCTAATAGATAGATCTTCTATACCTTCCTTCCCACTTATACTCAATTAAAATCATTCTCTTTTATTTAAAATAGGAATTAATTTACAATTAATTCAGCGTTTATGAAAAAAAATCGTTTTAATAAACAACAGCACAAAAATTTTAATAATTTAATTCATAACAAATAAGAAAACAAAATGAAATATTAATATTAATTTTTCTCAAGTGGGTTGTTTTTTTTTTATTTAAAAAAATGAATTAAATTTTTGAGATTTGAAAAATACTTCGATTACCTTTTTTTTCTTGGCACACATCTTTAATTCTTTCTTGTCAATATTTTCATTTTTGTTTTTCACTTTATTTTTTAAATCTAGTCGTTTAAGTATGTGTATTTATCCAAAGTTTAATATCAATCATTTTCAATTTATTTTTAAATAAAATTTTTCGTTTGCCAAAAACATTGAAGAAGAAAAACAACTGACACAGCAAAAAATTAAATGTATAATTAGAGGCAACTGAAATGTTTATTTTTCTTTTTTTTAAGGGATTTTCAAATGGCCAAATAAATGTTGAAATTAATTCTCAACTAAATTGTATATCGATGGTTTATATTCAAATAGTACTATCTACAAACACACAATTTTTTAGGAGACCAAAAACTAATTTCGTTCTCTCAATATTAAATTTTATACAATGAATATTCTATAATATTGACAGCTTATATGTATTATAAGGGTTTGTATTATTAGAAGATTGACTGCGCAAAACTTTGGTAATGCGAGAACGAAACGATTTTTCGCCCTCCTACAAAAACTTGTGTATTTATAGATAGTACTATTTGAATATAAACCCTCGATATGCTGCTGTGTTGAACTCAAATATCAATTTGAATCAAATCGTAATAAAAACAACAAGTAGTTTCAGTGGTTGTTGTTTTATTACAATAAACATATTTATTTTCTGTTTTTACAAATCGGACTTTTAATGGATGAGCAAAAATAATAATATTGAACAAATGTTTGATATCTTTTCATTTATTTATAAAGAAAATCTGGAATTTTGAATATATATTTTTTTATAGATCGTAATCGATATACATACATAAGATTGTTAATATTTTAAAACAAAATGGGATGTCGATAAGTTTAATATAGACATATACGGCCATGTCACAGAGTTCAATTCCGTTTGGAAACGGAATTCAACCTACCTCATTTTTATAGCAGTTGGTGTCTAAAAAAGAAAACTAAAATACGGTATGTCCAGACTGTTGGCGGCGCTAATATGTTGCAGAATGCTCCAGCTAGGGCTTGAGATATTAGGGTGGATTGAAATCCGTTTCCGAACGGAATTGAACTCTGTGACATGGCCGATAAATGCATATATTTTGGGCTGATATTCACTTTTTTAAAAATAGTTTCTTTTTAGCTTGAACATTTTATAAATCGAGAAATTTTTAGTTGATTATGCTTTTGGCTGAAATGGTTGTCGCGTTGACCATCAACCATGAGACCTTGAGTTCGAGACTAGTTTTAGGCAACCCATCAACATTGTAAATTTTTCTGATGTGCTTTGGTGTCATTATTATTGGACGGTGGAGGTGATGCAGGGATAGTACTTACCACTTAGCAGTACCACGCACATCACATCACACTGCTTTACAAAATTTAACAAAAAATGAATTAAATGAATTAAGCTTTCTATCTCTCTCTCTTACCTGTTCTCTCTACACTATCCATTTCCCAAATTAATTAATTAACTGATAGACATTAACTGCCTGAGTGTGCTACTTTTCTTTAAAAAAATCAGTTCACTAAAGTACGATGCTATTGGAGATTCCGTTTGTCATTTCTCGAACTTTTTGACTTTTCGGAAAACTGGAATTGAATTCCAGACATTTCTGGGAATAATAAATAATTCTTAAATGGAATAAAGGATCGGTTACGGATGGCGACCGTATCTTATTAATTTCGTTTTCAGTCGGCAACTGGAAATTCATGGTTGCCAGAAAAGCACTAAACAAACAGCAACTAAAAACGATTTTTACTATTTATCCAAAAGTTATTAGATAATTAATTATCACTTAAAAAGAAAATTTTATAAAAAATTAAAAGGGTGTGAAGATAAATTCGTCAAAATAAATACGTCAAAATAAATACGTCAATAATAAAATTAACAAATTATTGTTAAAAAAAGATATATATGAAAATAAATTAAATAAATTATAACATTTAATTTATTTCAAATATATG
Organism: Panzeria rudis; assembly: GCA_956483635.1. Classification (NCBI taxonomy): domain Eukaryota; kingdom Metazoa; phylum Arthropoda; class Insecta; order Diptera; family Tachinidae; genus Panzeria; species Panzeria rudis. The sequence goes on along the minus strand of OY101449.1, from coordinate 157,783,190 downwards.
CCATTTCATGTGAATTTTTTGGAAATTTCTAGAAAAGATGAATCAGGTCACCGAAAGAGGGCAAGTAGCCTAGGATTAGTAGTTTCCAGAAATGTAACACATATGTCCAGATTCAGCCCCGAATCGGAGATATAGACTTTGGAAAATTTGGTTTTTGGCCATTTTTACTAGTAAATATATGAAATTTTCATGTGAATTTTTTGGAAATTTCTAGAAAAGATGAATCAGGTCACCGAAAGAGTACAAGTAGCCTAAGATTAGTAGTTTGCAGATATGTAACACATATGTCCAGATTCAGCCCTGAATCGGAGATATAGCCTTTGGAAAATTTGGTTTTTGGCCATTTTTTTTATATGTCAATTATATTTTTGTTTAGAAAAGTCATACTTAAAAAATAAATAAGAAAATAGATAAAATAAAGTAAAATGTTTAGAGTCCGACCGAAACCAATTTTTTGCGGCCGAACCCGAACCGAACCTAACGTTCGGCAAAAAGGCCGAATATTCGGCCGAATCCGCAACTTAGCATTAACTGATATTGACATTTTAAATACTTAACAGAACTGAAAAGTAATTTATTTTATTAATTTTATTTTATTTAGATATAAAGTGGAATATTTACCTATTTTTGACACTAAATTTATACGATTTCATTAATTTCTACTAAAGTGAAGTTTTTTGATTACGCCCGCGTTTCATTGATGATATACACAAAAAATAATTTTGCTCGACTGTATTGAATTTATCGTGAAGATTGAAAATGAGCGTTTTTCATATTTTGAAATTATTTAAAAAAATCTTTTTTAAAAAACAAATAATCAATTTCAGTGCAAAATTGCAGAAGTAAATTCGATTGTGAAAAATCGATTTATTATAACATACAGGTATGTGATGGAAATCGATTTTTGAAAACGAAGCACTTTTAAAAGTCCCTTTTAGCGCGCTTTTCATCAAATATTTATTATTTTTGTGATACAATTCTTTTGTAACAAAGAGATATTTTTATAATATTTGTGATAAAATTGTTTTTAATAAAGAAATATTATTAAAAAACACCTTTCAAAACTGCTTCGTTTTCGGAATCGATTTCCATCACATACCTGATAAAATAGATTTTCGATTGGAATCGAAATCGGTTTTCCAATCCCTAGTTTATGCTATTTATTTTGGCAACAAACGTTATGTTACTATGTATGTATATCTTTTGGTTGCGCTTCATAAAACTAAGTAAAATTTTCATTCAATTTGAAAAGACATGGCACAGGAAATAACATATTTTAAATTTGGAAAATACTAGTTATTTCGATTAACTTCCTTATTTATAGAGAATAAAAAGTTTCGGTATTCGGCCTAAAAGTTGGCCTAAACCGAATATCAGCCGAAACCAAAATTTCGGCCGAATCCGAAATCGAAACCGAATATTCGGTCGGACTCTAAAAATGTTTTATCTTATTTCTGTCTCTTTGAACGTCGTCTATACGATTCTTCTAAATCGTTTATTTTCACCCTACAACAATATTCTCCGAGCGTGAAACCAGACAATTTAGAAGAATCTTATAGCCGACGTTCAAAGAGACAGAAAACAACCAAAACATGGTTTGGCTTTATATATTTTTATTTTTATTTTTTAAATAATGGGTGTTTTTTATTGAGGTATAGAACTTTAAGTTGGCATCACTTTTTTAACTGGCGGCCATTTTGTCAGCTGTCAAGTGATTAATATTTAGTTTGGTTTGCCATTTCATCATGAACAGGTTGACAAAAGAACAACGCTTGCAAATCGTGAAAATTTATTTTGAAAATAATGGTTCAGTTCGCGAAGTTTACCGCAAGCTCCGTCCATTTTATGGTCGACATAATCGTCCATCAGAGCAATTAATTCGGTTAACCATGGATCGTTTTCGCACTACGTTTACTCTATGTGATAATACGCATCCGCAGAGACGTCGAACAGTGCGCACCGAAGAAACAATTGCCGCTGTAGAGTAAAGTGTTGAAGAGGACCCGAATGAATCGATTCGCCACCGTGCACAGCAATTGGAGCTTTGTCCATCAATTGGATGGCATGAATGTGGATGAGTTGTGGTTCCAACAAGACGGCGCTACATGCCACACAGCGCACGTCACAATCGATTTATTGAAGGAAACATTCGATGAGCGTATAATTTCGCGGAATGGAATCATATTTAAACATTAATGGCATCAAATTATCCTTCCAATAAAGCCAAATTGATGGACATTAAAACGATTTTCTTGTGTTTTATTTCAATTCGAAGTTCTATACCTCTAAAAAACACCCGTTATAAGTGTTCTAAATAAAAATATAACAGAAATATAAAAAATGCTCTATTTAACTAAACAAAATTTTTTTTCGTTTTATAAAGTTACCCAAAAATCGTAAAATTTGTATGGGAGCCCCCTAAGGGGTGTCCCAAAGGAAAAGATGTTCCTCATGAATAAGTAATAGGGGTTGGACATGTATATTAACCATATCCGACCCTTTTTAATATAGGAAAGATTGATTTAGTTACCAGTGCACTATGGCCAAATATAAAAATTTTGCGGCAAAAAGTCAATTCTTCAACTTTCTATTTTTAGATTTTTTTCATAGGGGTCAATTCCCAATATATTGGAAAGAAAAAAATCTAAACATGACATGACAGTTGTTAAACCCGGTTATGTACATATATACAAAGCTGAAAATATTATTATATTTTTATAATACGTATTATAAGCTGCGAATGGAAATAAATTTATAAAATTAAAACATTGTTTTTCAAAATGTATTTTTAAGAAATTTATTATTTGACATATTGTCATAATTTTATTTTAAATGAAATTTATTTGCTGGAGTTTAAGCAAATAAATTTCATTTAAACTCCAGCAAATAAATTTCATTTAAAATAAAATTATTACAATATGTCAAATAAAAAATTTCATAAATGTTTAATTTAGATTTTATTTCTCATTTTGCCTTATAAATACTTTTATTGTTATCCAATGGATTTCTAATTGTATGAAGGTGTAGAAAAATAGAATAGATTCATATCGAATAAAAAATTATTTGCTGGGTTTTGTATAAGTTTCAAAGCCTACAATGCTTATTTTTTTAAAATCATTTATATGTTAGTAGATTCTCAAATGGTTTCTAAAAGTTTGTACATAAGATAAAGCGTTTGTAGCTGTTCAAAATTGTGTTTGAAGTCTACTGATGAGTTGGTAAAGCACTAACGAAATGCTGCATATAGACAATTGCTTAAACTCCAGCAAATAAATTTCATTTGAAATGTATTTTTATTAAAAAACCAGTGAATATGGATACTAAAACTCGGGTTGTGTATTTTTAAAGTATAAAAAATACAAAAGCATATGTAGCCCATTTTTTCTTTGCCTTATCTAGCAAACGCGCTTAAAATTTAACAAATCCGTCAGTACTTAATAGGGTATTCAATCGGATAACCGTTAATCGGTTAACCGGTTATTTACTACCCCATGAACTGATCGGCTAATTTAACATTGGCTATTTTCGATTAACGGTTAAACCGGTTAATTTCAGCGGATTAACCGATGTAACAAAATTTTTTATTTTTTGTAGTATTATAAGAAATTTATTTATTTTTTGTTTAATTATTTGTTTTGAAAGCTCTACTCATCCTCTACAACCATATTAGTTTTTAGACAAATCGTTCAGTACTTTAGAAGTTACTTATTTTTTACAACTTTTTCTTTAATGTACTGTGCGTATAAAACCAACAAATAAGTACATTCCATGTCGTTAAATTTGTAGATATCGAGGGAAAAAGTCGCCTGACGCAGTTTTGGCAGAAAATTTTGTATGAAAAACTTTAAATAAAATACACTGTAAACTCATTTTAAATTTTATGAATATGGTGGTAAATATTTTAATTTAACTTTAAATAACAACCTTAAATTTTTTTTTGTAAATTTTGAAACGAAGAAAATAAAAATTGTAATTATTGAGAAATATATTATATGTTGATCTGTGATGTTTATATGTAGTGTACATTACATTCGGCTTAAGATCACATACAACAACAATAAAACACATATACATATATTAGCCCAATTCACTGTCTAGTGCAAACGGTCTTGCATCGTAGCATTTGCAAATTGGTATAGTATATTGAAGCTCACCACTTAACAATTGTTAGTGGTGAGTATCAATATACTATACCATTTTGCAAATGCAACGATGCAAGACCATTTGCACAAGATTCTGAATTAGGCTATTATATTTTTATACGTCTGTGTATGCATATGTATGTGTTGAATTAATTTGGACAGTGTTTTTCAATATTAAAATAAAAATTAATAATTCATGCATATCCATACATGTATAAAAAACATAATATATATGTGTATAATTGGTTTTTTTCATGTGATCTTAAGCCGAATCTGAGGTACACTACAATTTTAATTTATTTTTAATAAACTTTTTTTGAGTGTATAATGAAAAAATTTAATTGTGCTATTTTGTAAAAAATAAATACAAAATAGTTTTTTTTAAGCAGTGGAAGGAAGCCAAGAAACAAAAAATTTTTTGTCTTATTATTCACTCATAGTAAAATATTGTAAAAGAAATAACAAAATTCAAGTCGCCATAACTTTTTTTCGAACTAAATTGGCCACCTCCTTGGCAATTTTGTGTTTCAAAGGGTCTACTTTCATACTGTATTCAAATCATTGAGGCTACATTCGATGACCTGAAATTTGTTGCATAGTGTATTTTACGCAATCAAGATTTACATATGTTTAATATTATGAATTTTTTGTGTGTATGTGTGTGTGTATTTTCTGAATGTATTCGATATGGGTACAATTATAGCATGATCCTAAAATTGTGCTTATAAAAACAAAATTGCAATAATAATGAAAAATACATGTCAACATGTTGCGTTCCCAAAAATGTTGATAAACAAAGTTCGCTATTAGTAAAAACACAAAGGTTTCATTTAGTTTAGTTATATTTTTGCGGTTAAATTATAATCTTTTATTACATGTATGCATAGGCGATAGACTGATTTACATTTTAAAAGCGTGAAAATTAAATTTATTGGAATCGACTACATATGTATGTAATATGTTTGTATATTATGCAAAAATTCTATTTGTTTGAAGTAGGCATGGGAAAGTAAATAAATTATATCGATTCATAATAAATAGTATAATTAAAAAAAGTGGAATAAATGTTAATTATCCTCACATACTGTAGTGTGACTCCGCCATTTTTGCTGAACAAAGAAATAGCGACACACATGTATTTCATTTAGATAAACTTGTAAAGTTGTTTTATAAAACCTTGACTAGTGACAAAAAGTGGATCTTTTTTAGCTTGGGAAATCAGACTGTATAAACGAAATTTTCTAAATCAATTGCTGAACAGTATCTTTTTAGATCTCAATTCTTAAAATAGAAAACCGATTAATTGAATACCGATAAAATGATTTCAATAACCAGTAATTTTCAGACACTTTCATTAATTAAAAACAGGTAAAAACCTTTGCTTTAAATAGTTTTGTTTTATATATATGTTTTTAAAATGATGTACCAAAAAAACTAGGATAAACATACATATTTACTTCTTCGATTACTGGTAAAAAATCGTACACCTTCTCATTGCGCTAGCAGAGTAAAGCAAGTTATGTTCAGCGTTACCGTTGGTGCTACTAAAGTACTAAAGTACCAAATTGCCACTTTTTTGACTGCTTGGATACTATTTTGCTACATTTACAAAATGCACCCAAATGTGATACCTTTTGTAATTCTTGCCACTTTTGTGATACTTTTTATTAAATGAAGAGATACTTGAGACAATTTTCCTTACGCAGTGAACTAAGCGTTATTTTTTGTTTGCAAAATCAATCTTTTGAAATGCTTTACATTACACTGATTTACAAGCAAAATGTATTAAGTTTCTAGTGCATTTTATATGGTGACTAGTAGGATATGCTTAATACGAGAAAAGTAAGGAAAATTTTTTAATTTCGGCCATTTCCAGATAACGGTACATTTGAGTTTTTTCGATGTATACTCCCCAAAGACAAAAGCTGGTTCGATTAAAGTATATATTGTTTGAAAGGTTTCAAAATTACGCTACGAATTGTGGATAACTGGCTTTGATCCTATAAAAAATGACGACTCAGTTATAGGTGATCAAACTTAAAATTTTATAAAATTTTTAACGTTTTTTACCAAGTGTTGTCTCTTCGGAAGCTTTTTTGTACCGCAAATAATAACAAAATCCATAGTTATAAATTTTTATTGAATATTCATTGGATTTAAGAAAATTTAATCCATAGTGGACCGAAATTGGATAAAAACTGAGTAACTGATAGTTTCTATATGTTAATGAAAAAAATGCATAAGTTTCAAGATATATATATATATATATATATATATATATATATATATATATATATATATATATATATATATATATATATATATATATATATATATATATATATATATATATATATATATATATATATATATATATATATATATATATATATATATATATATATATATATATATATATATATATATATATATATATATATATATATATATATATATATATATATATATATATATATATATATATATATATATATATATATATATATATATATATATATATATATATATATATATATATATATATATATATATATATATATATATATATATATATATATATATATATATATATATATATATATATATATATATATATATATATATATATATATATATATATATATATATATATATATATATATATATATATATATATATATATATATATATATATATATATATATATATATATATATATATATATATATATATATATATATATATATATATATATATATATATATATATATATATATATATATATATATATATATATATATATATATATATATATATATATATATATATATATATATATATATATATATATATATATATATATATATATATATATATATATATATATATATATATATATATATATATATATATATATATATATATATATATATATATATATATATATATATATATATATATATATATATATATATATATATATATATATATATATATATATATATATATATATATATATATATATATATATATATATATATATATATATATATATATATATATATATATATATATATATATATATATATATATATATATATATATATATATATATATATATATATATATATATATATATATATATATATATATATATATATATATATATATATATATATATATATATATATATATATATATATATATATATATATATATATATATATATATATATATATATATATATATATATATATATATATATATATATATATATATATATATATATATATATATATATATATATATATATATATATATATATATATATATATATATATATATATATATATATATATATATATATATATATATATATATATATATATATATATATATATATATATATATATATATATATATATATATATATATATATATATATATATATATATATATATATATATATATATATATATATGTATTAGGGGGACCCTTATTTCGAAAAAAGTCGATTTCTCCCAGTCTCACCCCCAGTTTGGTGAAAATTGGTAAAACATGATCCTGCAAAATTTTCAGGTCAATCGATTGGTAAGACGTGCCGCCGCCCGCTTAAATTTAGGAAAAACCACATTATTTGGCTTGCCTTATAACTTATAAAATATTATTTTCGCAAAAAAACTTTTATATAAGTTGCTAGTGAAGTTTGCAACATTTCCTTTCCGAACAACTTTAACCTAAAATGACCATGCGCTAGAAATTACTTTTCGCATTTGGCTTTTTGGCGCCCCTTGACATCTGGCGCTTAGAGCGACCGCTCCAGCCTTGGGCCGGCGCTGTGTACATACATACCTATTAATAAATATACCTATATGTTGCAAAGTCGTTTCTAATTATAAAGCCACCACGTATCTACTACATGTACGCATGTTGCTTTACCATGATACCTAAACCAGGCAAAGATCATACGGAAGTGGAGTCCTATAGGCCTATAAGCCTGTTGTCTAACATGTCAAAACTATTTGAAAAGCTACTTATGAGTAAGCTAACACCCATACTGAATCGTACTGGATACATTCCAGACCACCAAGTCGGTTTTAGGAGACAACATAATACGATTGAACAAACACATAGACTCGTGAACGTGGTTAGAAAAACCTTCGAAGAAAAGAAATATTGTTCTGCGCTCTTCATCGATGTTTCTCAGGCATTTGATAAAGTATGGCACGCAGGTTTAATACAGAAACTAAAGCAAAACCTACCCGAAAACATGCTTAAACTTTTAGAAAGCTACTTAACTGAGCGAAAATTTGTTGTTAAAGAAGGTAATTTTCAAAGTCCTCCGCAACCCGTTGAAGCCGGAGCTCCTCAAGGCAGCATCCTCGGTCCTGTATTATATCTGATATATGCCTCTGACTTGCCGGTAAGCAGTAACATACACATATCAACATTCGCTGATGATACAGCTTTTCTAAGTGTTCACAAAAGCCATCAAGAAGCCACCCGCAATTTGCTAGATTATATACCCCAGTTGGAACAATGGCTAAAACAATGGCGGATAAAAATTAACGAACAAAAATGTCTACACATTACTTTTACATTGTACAAAGAAACCTGTTCACCTATACAAATAAATTACCAAACTATACCTCAACACACTGAAGTAAAATATCTTGGTGTTCATCTTGATCGTCGTCTAACATGGAAGTCACACATAAATGCAAAGGTGACCCAAATGAAATTAAAAGCAGCTCAAATGAATTTGCTCATTGGAAGGAACTCTACTCTAAGCCTAGATTGTAAACTTCTTCTATACAACTCCATTCTAAAACCAATATGGTCCTACGGAATCCAGTTATGGGGCACTGCCTCGGCATCAAATGTAGAACAAATTCAAAGGCAACAAAATAAAATACTCCGTACGATTACAGCAGCCCCATGGTATGTCAGAAACAAGCGAATTCATAAAGACCTGGATGTGCCGCCGGTTAAGACAGTGTTTTCTAAACACGTGACAAGCTACATAAAAAGACTTGAGTTGCACCCAAATCCCCTAGCCCGAAACATCATTAACTTTAGAGGCCACACTCGGCTGAGAAGGAGGGACACTGTTGCTCTCAGCCGAACACGAGAGACGTAAACAACCAAACAACCAACCGCTGAAACAAATATTTTTGTCTGGCACTGGCTGGACTTAAAAATTAAAATTTTAGAATTAAGATTTGATTACTTATTGTTAGTTCAATTTTATTGAAGATACAATAAATAAATACATATAACCGAAAAAAATGTTGCTTTGCAGTTCGACAATGTGACTTATTCCCAAACGCAATCGTACAAACTTTGACAAAGTCTTGAAATCCTAAAGTCATCTGTAAATAAACGCAACTAGCGCATTATTTAAATTGGCAATGCTTTTTTTTTTATAGATAATGCATTTTATTTACGGTGTTATAAAGTATAATTGCTTGATTTAAACACTGCTTTGACGGTGCATACAGTCGTTTAGGAAAGCAGCTTTAGTCTTTATTTTTCAAAACTACTGAACCACATTATTAATAAATTATGTACATTAGATTAATTACATTCAGTAAATATATGTATGCATGTATGTATATATTAAAATATGTAATTATTAGGGCTCGGACTTTCATGCAATTAAATATTGATTTTAAGCGCTCAAAAAAAAAGTACCTAAAAATATGCGCAAAGTACCAAAACTAAAATATTATGAAAATATTTTTATTGTTTATTATTATTAGAGAAGAAAACATAAAACAAACATAATTGGGTCTATTATTTAATGCAAATTAATGGTTGCCAGAAAAGCACTAAATATCAACTGAAATTGACAGCTCTCAGTTGCAACTGGTAAATATATGCATTTATTGCCAAAATATGGAAAAATATGAACTTACCGCCAAAATATGCAACTACAAATCGGTGCCAAACTACTTAAAATTCGATGATTCGCATAGATAATTAGTCAATACCTCTTTGAAAGTCGGAGCCCTGTTAATTATAAAAAAATGTTTTTTGAAGAATTAATAGCAAAAATTTCATGTCAGGTTTTAACTTCGTTTCTTAATTTCTTATTAGGATTGACAATCAGTCCCGATGTCGTCCACCTCAGCGTAATTAATCCAAAAAAGTGTAGATATATTCTAATAATGTGGCGTATTGGCATATTCTACTTTGAAAAGTATTTTTTTTTCTTCTTGTTGTTATAAATAATGACAGAAAAAACAGTAAAAAAAGTTTCGTTGACACAACATTCATATGTTAATTTATTATATACACATACACACATATATAATACATAAAATTATTTATTTATTTACTTTTTCATGTATTTTAATTCTATAAGAATTTTTTCTGCAAAACAAAATACTAATCAAGCAAACAAATAAATGAAGCTTTTAGAAAGCTTTCTAATAATTGTTGTCGAGCTCTCAAAAAATTGCGTTGTTGTTTTCCTCTTTTTTGGTTGCTCTCTTTTAGCCAGTGATGCTAATAAATTTTTAAAAAATATCCCCAAATCGAACAAACACCCCATAAATTTGCACTGAGACAAGATAAAAGAACCCCAAACAACTTTTCGTACAATTTGTTCCTATTTTTTTAAACATAAATACCATTTTATTTCATTCAAAGTATATACAATGTACTACTTTTGAGTACCGATTACTCTATAATGCGACCGGTATTGAGTACTCAATAACCAAATACTTGATACTTTTACAACTCTATTCAAGAGACATCTAACTAGTTTTGTCCATGGTATAAGTAAAGCTAGATTTACACGATTGAAGGTGTTTTGAAGTTTTATTAAAACTTTGAAAATTTATTTTGATGTTCTATTTACACGTTTCAAAAGTTTGATCAACATATTCTATCAATATATTTGAACATCTTTTGATAAAAATTTGATCAAAATTTGTTGAAGGTAATTTACACTATTGGTAAACTTTTTATATTGAAAATATTGACTTTGTTCAGCTGTTTTGCTTCTTTTGTGAAATAATTTATTATTATAAAAAAATTTATTTATTATAAAAAAAAAACAATTAATAAGTATGGACGACGACACAATCATCATAGCATCAGCATTTTTAATATTGGAGGAAGAAGTAGCTGATAATAATGGAAACAAATGAAGAAAACAAAAGGAACATTGGGTTCGACCTTTTCTTTTGGAAGGTAATGGTATGTATGTCTCTTTTAGGGAGCGATTGAAAAGGAATGATCCCGACCTGTACAAAAACTTTGTGCGAATGTCACCAGACGATTTTGATTATTTGCTTAATCTCGTCACCCCAGCAATAGAAAATATGCGTGAATCTATCTATTTGCCCCGGAGAACGCCTGGCAATTACTTTGAGATTTTTAGCGACTGGGGACAGTTACCCAAGTCTGGTGTTCTTGTTTAAAAGATCAAGATCATCGATATGCAATATTGTGCCTGAAATCTGCGCTGCATTATATAAAGTATTAAAAGATGAATTTTTAAAGGTAAAACCTAATTTATTAAATAAAAAAACATATCAAAAATAATATCTATTGGTACAGATGGCAGCAACAGAGGAGGAATGGGAGAGTATTTCCCAAAGTATAAATAAAACGTGGAATTTTCCCAATTCAATCGGGGCATTAGATGGAAAACACATCGATATTATAGCAGCAGCACACTGTGTAAGCGCATATTTCAATTATAAAAAGAAAAACGGCATTGTTTTGATGGCGCTTGTGGACGCGAACTACAATTCGACTGAAAAACGGAAGTTGTATTTAATTACAATTTAAATTTATATGAAAATTAACAAAATAAATATTTAATTACTAAGTCAAAAACTGGCTTTTAGAGTACTTTTGATTTACAAACATGCCCAATCCTTTCACAATTTTGTTAGATTACATACTTATGTATACCCTAGAGGGAAGAGAACCTCTTACAAGACAAGTCACGTGACTGTTTTCCAAGGAGTAGCAACCCGTTCGGGCTCAATATGAGAGGATCCCATCACTAACATGTCGTTATCATTGGTGACACTCCATACATAATTAATATCCATGACACAATTAATATACTCAGTGATAGGTTTAACTTGTCCTCTGGTGGTTTCTCTAATACTTGTCAAGTTACTGTACCTATTTTAAACAAATACTTTTGATTTGGACAAATCTAAAAGTACCTAATTTGTTAACATATTTTTTTTTTTATTCAAGTGAGGTTTCCTTTTTGCACCGCTCCCTAACGTATTGTACCACGCCCATTTTCACCAGTCATAGGACGAGTACGTTGAAGACACAATGAGCACGATTTACTCTAGGAGCTCGAAAATACATATAAACACAGTTGGACATAGGTATTAATTTTAAAATAAGAGTTGTATTAAAAGCTAATAAAATCAGTTACAATTAATTTCGTCGTTAATTGATAGAACACTTTATATAAGAAAAAACAGAAATAATCCTCAGTATGAAGAAAAGTAAACAATACAATCATACTTTTATTTTAAATATATCCCAGTGGTGTACAACAAGGAACCATCGCCGCTAGTTTAAAAAGATGTTCTGATTTAAAATAATTAACCGTAAAAATTTTAATTATAGTATTTATAAAAGCAGAAGAGATGTTCTCGATCTAATGGAAAATGCTAATTTTTTTTACGTTTATTCTCCGTCAAATGCATGCAGTTAGACAGACATTCAGTCAGTTTTATTTAATATTTTGTACTGTTCAGAAGTGTATAAATTGTTTTTTAATTGTTAATTATACATTTATATGTGTTTGATGTTTGTAAACAAATATGTACATATGTATTTATAAATATTAGTACCTACATATGTTTATACATACATATGTATGTACATAATGTGTAACAAAACTTCTCAATTAGAATTGTTTGTTAAAAATTTCTTGAATTTTTAAAGATCATTTAAATCGGAAGTTTTGAAATTAGCAGCGTGTTAAACCAGTTTTTCTTTGAAATGGATTTTGTGAAATAATTAAATAACATGCGATGCGATTTAAAAAAAAAACTTAAGTTTCGAACAAAAGTGAATTTAAAATATGATCAATTTAGCAACAGCTTTGTAGATGATTATTTAAACATTTACTTGTTTATTTATTAACTAAAATTTATATATTCAATTGTTTGTGTATGAAAATACACACATGTACAACATATTTACGGTCATACAGTAATGAACAAAATAAAAGCAGCAAAATTAAAATGGAGAAATAATAAATGATGAAAGATTAAAAAACTTATTATTAAATATTTATAATCTTGCTGATATGTATGTATACAGGAAAAACTAAAATTCGTATTCTATTACCGAATTCATAATTTCAAATATTGTTATTACGGAAGTGGACCTACCACAAAAACATCTTTTTTTTTATTAAAATATTGTACTGGAATATTTGAAAATGAAACAAAAAAATAATAATATTTAAAAAATAATTCAAACCCATGTGTCTTAAAACAAAAACCTCTTATAATTTTTTTCTCTGTAATATAATAGCAATAAAAATAATAATAATTATAATATATTGACCGACTCCTCAGCATCGAACTGGCAGAGGCGACAAAATATAAATTTTAGAAACAAATAAAGCGTAACAAGACGCCACTTTTACCGTTACCATTTTCGAAGCATAACTTATTCAGGTAGAGTTAGCCGCAGCGATGCCAACTCTACCACCTTTATGGTAGATCTACCTCTTTTGGGTATCTCACTCAACTCTACTACTTTCCGAGGAAGATATACCACATTTTTAGTTTTTCAAAAATAATGCTAAATTATAGTTACCCGCATTTTTTTACACTAATCCAAGCTAGAAGTTTAACTGAAATATATTTTTAACAATGCATGTAAGCAACATAACATTATTTAGAACCTGCTGCTAGCATAAATTTTTCTTTTACTGGGCCAGTTTGTGAGAAAATTACTCGTCGTTCTACATTGCGATTGTTGAAAGTTAATTTGTGAAAACAGTTTGTAGAATCAAACTATACTGATACTCTGCAAGGATTATCAGCGCTAGCGCTGGACAACTTGCACATGCAGAGGAGCATTACAATTTATTGAATGAAAATATTTATTTCTTTAAATATGAGAATAATAAAAATATATGCTACATATGTATGTGTTTCTTCTACATACATATTAATATTTATCCTCACAAAATATTTCAAACTAATTAAACGCTGGCGTACACTTTATATTAAAATTTTGAGTATTAACGATCCGTAATTAAGAGTTGTGTCTAAGGTTTCTTATAAAATATTCCTTATCGAAAAGAAAAATTAATTAAGAGTAAAAATTCTTTTTCTAAGAAAATAAAAATGGTAGATCTACCTCTTTTCATAGTAAGATTTGTTTGAAACTAACCTCTTTTTCACATCGAATCTACCTCTAAGGCAGATTTTGGGTTGCATGACTGGTTAGCCGACTGGAATGGAATGCAACTGTAACGGAACGAAACAGCTGATCGATATTGTTATGTGTAAATCAGTTCAAACGGTTATAGTCAACTAAACACGAACATGATAAAAATTATAATTTCTTACATTTTAACGTAGCATCACCTAAATTAAAAATAGTATACAAAATTTATTATAAATTAAAATTTATAATTAAAAATGTATTATAAAAATTTAAAATTTATTTCAAATTCAAAAATGTTGCAAACTCGCAAAAATCGCTATATTGGAAACAAAGTCTAAAATTTATTAAAACTCGCTACACGTGTAAGAAATATCAAGAACTCGGAAAAAACGAGAAAATTCGCAAAAACCACACCAAAACTTGAAATATTGCAAACCGTAATATTGATAAAAAATTCCTTAAAAAATTTAAGAAAGCCAAAAACTTTGAAAGAATTGCTAATATCGCGAAAATAGCGGAAATTTGCGAAAAATTTTAACATATTAAAAAACCGGCCATAATGATTAAAAATCTCTAAAACTATACGGAATGCCAAAAATTCGGTAAAAATCGCGAAAATTCGCAAAAACTTGCTAACAGCAGCATAATAACAAAGTCTAATATTATTTAAAAATCGCTAAAACTGTAAAGAAGGTGAAAACTTGCAAAAAGTAGCTTTTATCGTAAACATTGCTAAAATTCGCGAAAAGTTAAAAATCAAAAATTACTCCTAAAATGTATTAGAATATAAAAAAAAAATTGAAGAGAACGTGAAACTCGCAAGTTCGTCAAAAATTGGTTATTGTGTTGATGAAATCTCTAAAGCTGTAAAGATTATTGACATCGCGAAGATAGGGAAAATTCGCAATAAACTGCTAAATTGCGGAAATTGCAATGTCTTTTTTTAACGTTTTTGTTAAAATTTTAGAATTAAAATATTATGAATGTGTACTTTTTTTTTTGTTGATTTTATAATTTTTCTTTGGTTTACGTCAAAAATATTTGACATAAACGTTTTTACTTTCTGTAATCGCCTTTACGTCTTACATTACTGTTACATTCCATCTAAATCAAGTTCCGGTCGGCTAACGGACCCTTTAGAGATCATTCCAGCAATATAAACAGTGGGACCAGATTTTAAAACAACATAGAGTAGTTAGTAGACTATGTATAGCACGTTTGAAATAGAGCTGAAAATAAATATTTATAAATTGGTGGCAAAAGAATTACCCGTACAATCGGTGCACTATGGACGTATGTATGATGGATTCTGGTCATTTGCTTTTGCAACAATTCTTTCTTTATTGCTATTGAACATGTTTTGGGTCATGGTTTGCGTACAAAGAAGGAACTATTGAGTTATCGAAAATAACTCTGGGATCTATTGCAATGTGTCGAGGCCTATTGTCCTGAAGTTCTATATATAACAACAAGTGTTCGTGATTTACCAACTGTTAGCACTCACATAGGTCGCACACGAGCGTATAGCTTTGATGCATAATAAATTGGCGGATTATTTACAAGCTCTTACAGAGCATAAGGAAGACGCTTTATACGAATGCTGGCCTACCTTCAATCAACTCAAACCAAACTCCAGCTTCATTCTTTTCGGCTATAAAACTTCTAAAACTATTTTTTTTAACTACACCGGAAACTCCAGCTGCAAATATGATTTGTTTGTTAAATATTTGTTTATGTGATTTATAAACATATTTTTGTTGCTATTCATTTACTTACTAGTTCTATATTTTATTATTAGTTCTTTATTTTATTATTATTAAATTAATAAAATTTAAACACTTTATTGTTTTACTTTTTTATTTGTCGACATAACAACACAAGTGACTGATTTTGACATTTGTCGTCGCTTGACTTTTCTAGTGGGTACCAAATTTGTATGAAAACTCTTACGTTGTCGATCGCTTGCATTATCGATCGACTTGTCGTGCTGATAGTTTTTACTGGGCCGCAAATCAGCTGTTTGTCGTGTAAAATTGAAGCGAGCGATAGCGGTCGATATTGTGGGTTAGGCTGTAAAAGATATTTAGCTCGGTTTTGTTTACTTTATTTATAAGTTGACCAATTTAAAAACAAACTGGCTATTATTTTAATTTTTTCACTAGTTCTTGGCATTCTGATATCAAGTATTTATAATTGCTTTTTTTATCAGCTGACACAAAATTTGAAATAGCACAATAACTTATGAGGGGTTGCTCACAGCAGTCATATTTTTTCGTGTTATTATTTTAAAACATATGACTTTATGACTACCTTGTGAATCCCGCAAATATCTAAAATAAGACCATTTAAAGCCTGAAGATAAATCTTAAAATTTCCTAGAGAGAAGAGAGTCACAAGACAAATTACGTGACTTACTACTTGTCGTGTGGTATACGATTTCCAAACAACGAAATTGAACAAGTCCCCATTTCCCAAGTCCCCATTGCACAGAAAAAGTTTCATTCCCTTATTCCATAGCACGAAACAAACATTTCAGGCTATACATCAAAATCATAAAAATCTTAAATATACGGGTATGTTCTATATTTCATGTGGAATTAAAATGTGCGGAATCATCAAAGCATTGTTCTTATCTATATAATTAATAAACAAACACGTTTTTTTAGATTCCTTTTACGCCGATTAATACTAAACCGATTTGGGAAAGGTTTATATGTTTTTAAAGGGTTATTACATAGAACAGGACAATCTTAATTTGATTTAAATCGGTTCAGTACTTTAGGAGTAATACGACTATCAAGTTCTTACTAACACCAATAAACAAATACATGTTCTTTTCTCAACTACAAGTAAAACACACATGTAAACATTGGATTGTTTTTGCACAAATAAAAAGCAAAAACACAAAATAGCTATATCAAGTATAGTTTTTTCTCTTTAAAAGAGAATTAAAATGAAATTTTGGCGTACATATTTATGTACATATATATATTCCCCTTATTCTGCACCTATTTGTCGAGGTCACGTCAAGACAATACCAAAATTATCGACAGCAATTGACTACTTTTAACGGAAAATGAAAAAATACTGGGCGCGAATACTGGTCCGAAATACTGGTAATTACTACATAGAATAATGTTGCTGCCACTGCGGATTTTTAGATTTAGACTAGAACCACAATGGGAGGTAGGGGAACATTTGTGATCCTCAGAAACTATTTAAACGATTTTGATGTTATTCAAAACATACGGATGGATTCTGTATTCCATGGGGAATTAAAATGTGCCGAACTAGCAAAGACTTGTTGTTGCAAATTATTTATAACAACAATGCTTTAGTAATTCCGCATATTTTAATTCCGAATGGAATACAGAAAATAAATGATAGATAGGTCTGAATCTAAAAGAAGACAAAGGCTATACATTTTTCCAAAAATAGGACCACGAGGGGAGATATGGGGAAATGTCTTCCTCTTTGAAACTATCCATCCGATTTGGATGAAATTCAAACATAGATAGATCTGAGTCTAGAAAAGCACATAGGCTATACATTTTTTCGAAAGAGGGAGCACGAGGAGGGGTAGTGGGCAATTTCTACCTCTCCGAATCTATTTAAGCGATTTTGATGAAATTCAAAACATAGATGATCTGAGTCTAGAAGAGCACATAGGTTATGCATTTTGCAAAAAATACGAGCGAGGGATAAGGGCAAATTTCTGCCTCCAGAACTATCTAACCGATTTTGATGAAGTTTAAAACATGGTTAGATCTCAGTCTGGCAGAACACATAAGTGATATATTTTTTCAACAATAGGACCACGAAGGGGAGTAAGGGGCAATTTCTGCCCTTCCGAAACTATCTGACGAATTTATTGAAATTTAAAACATGGGTAGATCTGATTCTGGAAGGACACCTGGGCTATATATTTTTTCCAAAATGGGACCACTATGTGGGGCGGGATAAAAGGAAATTTCTCCCTCTCTGAAACTATCTAACAGCATGTTTACAGAACGCGTTGCAATCAAAACGTACGCGAATGGCATATGGACGATTACGTAACAATTTGCGTCTGTAGAAGACGTTCCTTATTTTTTGTCTCGACTTACGTAGTTTCGTGCACATAGAGCTGCCCATCTACAATAAATTTTATTTGTTTAATTTTTCTCATACAAAATTATTGTTTTTTATCCAAATAATGGTAGCCCTTTCCATGGCGCACGCTACTAAAAGTTGTTGCTTGTAAACAAAAGAAATGATTTTAGCTAAAGATTTTCATTTTGCATATAAAGACAATTATATGGTAAATAGCTCAACACAAATAAATGAAATAAAGTTAGTTAGTTCAAATAATGGTAGTTTTCCAGTTTTTGATGTGCAAGTGATGTTATTTTAAGAATCAATTGTTAAGACGAATGCAATTTTCTAATTAGCTGTTTTTGGAATTAATGACCTCACTTTTCGTCTTCTAAATACCAAAAAAAAAAAATGACAGGTGTTACGGTTTTTACAAATGGACAAGGACATTTGCGATACATAACCGCAAACATGATTTACGTCAATATTGTTATGCGTATTATAGGCGTATTGGGTTCTGTAAACATACTGTAATTTTAAGGATATTTAAAACATTATTAGATCTGAGTCTGGAAGGACACATGCTATATATTTTTTTTAAATGAGGCTACTAGGGAGGTAAGGGTCAATTTCTGAGGTAAGTATAACGTAAGGAACTAAGTTCCAACACGGTGTCCCACGATATCGTGCTTTCTTTTTTTGGATAGCCGCTTAGATATATGTTGTAAGAAGTTTGTTTAAAAATTTCACACAAAAATTCACTCTTTTCAACATTTCACATGAAATTCTGTAAAAATACATACAAAACATTTGGCAGGAATTGTTAATGAAAGAATGTTGCATAAGTAGTACTCTGTTTTTGTCGAGGAAAATATATGAAATGTAACTGCAACATTTTAAGTAGGGTATTCATTTAATCGGGCTTCTGTTAATGGCGGTATTAATCGGTTAACCGATTAATAATGCTTTTTCATTAATCAAGTAATTTCAACAAATAAAATGTATAAATTATTTATTATTTTGAGTTTACAAGTAAACAAAAAACAATAACAACAATTCTTGAATTAAATGAAGCAAAAAGTCATAAATACTCGTATGTATTTATTAAAAAATTAACAGTTTTGTGAGATTATTTTATTAGTTATTTTAATATTTAAGGAGGTCTTTCAGAAGAATAATTTAGTTTAAATGATTAGGATTTAAGCGATTCAAATCTTTAGTTAGGACAAAACTTGGAAAAATCGTTTCACTTATCGTAAATGTAGACAGAATATCTAGTTTCTCAGCCATTTTTCTGGATTTCTCTAAACATATAAAACCTACCATTATGCCATTAGAGTCCTGTTCTAATATTTGCATCATCTTAGCACTTCTAATTGTTTCAGTTAATTCTGTTAAAAGATTTCTTGTATTGCTATCGATAGTTTCTTCTGTTGTCAAGTCATCATCTGACTCATACTGGCAGAGCTCAGCACCGAACATTCTGAACTCCTTAGTTTCCGTTTGTGCACTGTATTTTAAAACACTGTTGAAGGAAATATTGATGAGTGGAGGTATAAAATAATTGAATTCGACTCTCATCTAATCTAATCGTTAGATTTTTAATTAAATCGTTGGAAACATATGAACATTAAACTATTAAATAAAAGTTCAATTAGAGTATCAGAATCTTTACTAAGCTCTTTTACGGCCACGTAGGAAAAGGTTTTACAGTTTTACTTAAGTTAAAATCACTGACCAGATTTCTTTGTTTTTATAAAAAATGATTTCTAAACACTCACCTTTTGTATATGAGAGGAAACAATTAATTAAACACTCACAAAATATGTTATAATACTACAAAAAACTAAAAAAATTTTTAGGTGGGTCAATCGGTTAATCGACTGAAATTAAATGGTTTAACCGTTAATCGAAAATAGCCAATTTTAAATTAACCGATCAGTAAATCGGGTAGTAATTAACCGGTTCACCGATTAACGGTTAACCGAATATACACTCCAATTTTAAGCTCTCATGCGAAATGTGTTCAAAAGTAACAACGCAAGTGGCTATGTGCTTTCTTTTCAATTGTAATAAATTGCCAGCCCGCAATTGTACGTCAATTTAGTTCATAAGAGCTGAACAATATTTGAGGGTGCCGTTGACTGAGTAGTTAGCGCATTTGACTACAAACCCTGAGGTCTTGAGTTCGAGACTAGTTCCAGGCAAGCCAACAACATCATGCATTTTTCTCATGTGCATTGGTGTGCTATTGTGTTGTTTGTTGTTGGACTGTTAAAGTGATGAAGGCATAGCACTGATCACTGTGGCAGTACCGGTAGCGATTAATGCTAACATATCCGAATGCACTTCACAGCACCCTCCGTCATCGGTATTGTAGAAGAACCGTCAGCGAAGTAAAATAACTAATAAAAATGGCTACACAGCTAAAACAACTCAGTGCCTCTACTTGACACCAGATGGTATTGTAACACTGCTCTACAAAAAAAAACGCGTAATAGCAAGATTGTAAATGAGTTAAGCTTTCTATCTCTCTCCCACTTCACCGTCTGTTGTCTCTACACTATCCTTTCCCATTAGTCATTAATTGTGTTACTTTTTTTTAGTAAAAAAAAATTAAAAAACAATAATGAAGTTTTCAGAAGAAAAAAAAAAAGAAATTCAGACTGGGTTTATTATGTTATTTGCGAAAAGCATATATAATAATGCAATTTGCCATCAATAACATAATATCGATGAAAATATACTTCCTCGATTATTCAAGACAACAATTTTACAATAATATTTAGATGTACCTATAAAAAAGTTAAATTTTTTAAAAATGTATTCACTGTACTTATGTAAATACATATGTACTCGTATGTATGTATGCATTGTATATTATAAAAACAAATTTAATTATACTTGTATTCTGTTTTGCAGTTGTCATATATAGTGTTTTTACATTGTGATGTCAGTTTGTGTTTTTAATGGCAGCATTAAATGAGAATTAAGTGAATAAAACATTGTTGTAATTAATTGTTGCCGTTGAAAAAAGTCTCGTGCTGAAAAAGCTTTTTAATATTTGTTTGGTTATATTTTTCTCAGCTTGTACTCACATTTTTGAAGCAGGCAGGGTTCCCAGTTCTATCTCATATCTTATCCCCAATTTTCGATTTTTCATTCCCCACAATCCACAAAATAGCTATTTCCTCATCCCAAAAAATCCCCACAGTACCTTAAAAATCAAATCATATTATTTCAAAGGAAAAATACGTACATTTATTTATTTAATCCATTTAGGTATATTGAATATTTTTAAAATTAATTTTACTTTTACATAGTTTGAGCTCAAACCCCCATATTCATAAAATTTAAAATGAGTTTGAAATATATTTTATTTAAAATTTTTCATACAAGATTTTCTTAAAATAGATTTCAAATACATTTTATATTTTTGTGAATATGGGGGTAAATACCTACATACATACATACATAGGTATGTATGCATATATAAAAAGAGTAACGTAAAAACTCACAACAAACAATTGCATATGTATCAATGTTTATCATTTCAAAAACTTCGGAATCAGAATCTTCTTCTGAATAAGCAGTTAATGCAATTTTGTTGTACATGTTGTTTGTATTAAACAGTTTTATTGTTTGAGAAGAAAACTGAACTATTTTCAAAGTGTATAAAACGATTCGAACCTATTATTTAACGAAGTCTTGAAAGCCACACACCAGAACATATTTGTTAGGTCACTGGCATCTTGAAATGATTTGGGTGCAGAAGAAATATATTTCAAATCCCCAAAAATCCTTAGCGAAAAAAAGTGTTTTCCCCAAAAAATCCCCTGGGGATTTTCACGAAATTCCCCAATCTCAAAAAATACCCTATTTGGGAACAAATTCCCATAACTGACAACGCTGGAAGAGAGTGGCTGCCTTCCTAAACGTATGTTGCTTTACAGTTCAACAATGTCACGTATTCCAAAACGAAACCGTGCAAACTTTGACAAAGTCTTGTATTCTGTTTGGCAGCTGAACTGAAAATAAACGCAACTAGCGCATTATATAAATTGGTAATGCTTTTTATTGACAATGCATTTGATTTTCAGTGTTGTAAAGTATAATTGCTTATTTTAAACACTGCTTTGAAATTGCATACAGACGTTTACTGCACAACCTAAAAATCAGAGCGTCAAGCGTCTCGTAAGCAGCAGGGTACGTATTTACAATACATTCAAAGTAAAAATTTTGTGATAAATTGTACTGTAAATACGTATCCTGTTGCTTACGCGACGCTCAACGCTCTGATTTAGTGTGGTCTGTTAGGAAGGCAGCCAGTGTGTCTTTTTAGAGGCATAACTTTGGAACTAGGGTGACCGTTAAACATTTTTAAAGAGTGGCACAAAAAGGGGAAACTTTTTAAAAACGTGAATAACTGAACGAAATTCTGCCATTTAATGAATTTCTGGGGCATATAATGCTTTTGAAATAAAATGAATCAATTTCGATGTTTTCTATATAAAAAAGAAAGAGTTTTCAGCACCAACGAAGTACGCCAATTTCTAACGAATTAAGCAACACATGCATACATGAGTGGTTATACCGGACTCCAAATCAAAGAGACAGCCAGCCAGATAACAGGTTCAATATAAAAATTTTAAATAGTACACCAATATAGCCTATAAATAGCTCTAAGGGAGCAAACATAAAAAATACTAACAAATTCATAGCATTCTCCCTTTGTTGATATCGGTCAAAAATAATTTTTGCTTTTATACGAAATGTGGTTATGTCACACACTTTTAATGTTTTTTAAGTTTTAGCACTAACATTCGTGTGAATGAAAAAAATGAACATGGTTTTAAATAAAATCTTTCTTGGCTATCCTACAAAGAATGTATTTTGTAGAATGCATCATTATTTGAGAAACCAAAGATATGTGGAGAAACGGCTTATTAGTTAGTTTCATTATAAATATTCGTCGAACCAATTTTTCAAACTGCATACATATTTAATTTCTAAACGTTATTAATACTTTTATCTTAGGGGTTGGTTTCATGATACAATTAATCAGGTAAAACTGTCCCTACAACAATTACAACTATACAAAAACAACAGTCATTTTGTTGGTGTAAAATGTTTCCTGTCTGTCAAAATAAGAGAAACAAGTCGATCGGCTTAAAGTCGGCAGTCCCGTTCGTTTTTGAAAGTTCGAGCCGCTGCTAAATACATCGGCTGTTACGATTCTTAAATGTAGTTAAGCTATGCAAAATGCATTCATTATTTTAATTTACTTAGTGTGATATACAATTTTTCTTTACAGCGGAGAATTTTGTGCTTCATATACAAATGTTCATTTAAAAACTATTCGTAACCGGCAGCTTGTAGTAAAATTTTTTGCATAGCCGCCGCCGCAAATTTTTCATCAGCTTGTTTCTCTGCTAAAGCGAATTTGACATTTAAGAAATATATACCACAACTACAGCTGCGCTGACACTTTTACCTGTATTATTGTATCATGGGTTGATTTAGTAAAAATAAATCGAACGTTCACTTAAAAATTTGGGTGAAAATCACTTTTAAAAATATTTAAAACTGCCTGCTTTTCATACAAATTTGTAACAAGACGTTCTTGTTCGTGTTAGTGAATCACGGTGTCAGTTTCTAATAATTTTAGTAGAACAATGAATATATATAGATCAGTGGTGGCCATACATACACTATCTTATTCTTTGTTGAGTGTGTGTCTCAACCACAGTGTACGTGTGTTGATGGTAAAAAAACAACCTATACTCGCGAGTATAAGAAATTGAGAGAATGGCCACCACTGATATAGATCTAAATTATTAAACTATTTCAAATCATTTTTTTTTTCATAATGTCTTCATAAATAATGGACTCAACTCTCAAGATTTTTTTTATAAAAACAGTTTCGTACCGTAAAAAACTCATATTAAAACAAAAAGTATCACTTCATAAAAAAGAGACAAAACGGATCATAATATAACAAAAGGTGTCAGATTTAGGTCATTTTAAAAACGGGGCACTAAAAGTGGAAAGTCAGTTGAAAAAGTGACCAATTGCCACTTTAGTCGCAAAACGGTCACGCTGTTTGAAACAGCTTTTGATAACATCAGATCGGTCGTTTTCAAATAGAGTAAAACTTCATAACAAAGTCATTTTCGAATGAAATAGAAACTATCCAGCAATCATTTTTTTGCCGATATCGTTCCGAAGTCGGTCAGAGAGTCCGCACAAGATGCCGAAACATACCGAAAATCATAAGTGATTGACAAGAAAGCGGACCTCTTTGTCTGAAGAAATTCTAAGAACTTTGCCGAAAAGCTCTGTACGAATTCTCAAGAATTTTGCAGGGAATTTCTAAAGGAACTTGCGACATGTCTTCACAATTTCGGAAAACTCTCACGAGATAAATAAAAACTTGTATGAAAACTAAAATCTGACAATGTGCCGAATTCACTATTAAGAATAGTAGTAATAAGTCCTAGGTCAGAAAACGTGCAGTGTATTCTGCTAAATGTCTGGAAGAAAATTAAATTGCCTTCTGATAATGAGTTCAGACTAGTCTGATATTAATCGGATAGTATTTCAGAAGATGTTCAGAAACGTCATAACAGAAAACTGCCGCTATTCTGTCAAATGTCTGAGGGAATTTTAGACAACTCGGTTGATTTTCTAGTAAATTTTCAGACGTCAGACATGTTGACAAAAATTGTTTCCTGGTTATAAATACATTGGTATGTGCGTGGATTAGACAGTGTTGGCATTAGTCGATTGATTTTCCAATCGATTGGTTAATGTAATTGTGATTAAAATAATCAAGATTAAATGTGTTAATCGTAATCGTGATTATAAAGTAAATCATTACTCTTTAATCGGTAATTTGATTACTTGTAAACAAATAATTAAATTATGAAAATTCACATATATATTTTCTAATCAAAGTGGCTATATTCATAAAAGAAAATATATGAAAAAAAAAAACAAAACTCGATATCAAAGCCTGTAATTGACTAAAAGTCGCTTAAACTATAAAAGGAGCAAAAACATGGAGCAAATCACGCCTTTGGTGAAAATGGCGGAAATTCGAAATAAATTGCATATTGGAAATTGGCTCTAAATCTGATTAAAACTCGCTAAGTGACTAAGAAAAAAACACAAACAATTCGAAAATTTGCAAAAACTTTCTAGGATTTGAGAAAATGCAAGCTGTAATATTTAGGAATGCCAAAACTTTGGAAATTAACACTTGTCGCGAAAAGAGGGAGAATTCGCGAAAAATTGCAAAATGTTATACAAGCAGTAAAATTGATTAAAAGTCGCTAAAGCTATAAGGAATGCGAAAAATTCAATAAAACGAGCGAACTTGTCGCAAATTCGCCAAAACTTGGTAACAGCGGCATGATAGCAAAGTCTCACATTGATTAAAAATCGCTAAAACTGTAAAGATTCTGAAACCTTACAGAAAAAATTTGCGTTTATCGCGAACATGGCGAAAATTCGTGAGAAATTACGAAACAGGAAACAAGCCATAAAATTTATTACAAATAACAAATATTCTAAAATGTTCGAAATCACGTAAAAAACGCGAAAAAAACGCAAATTCGCATAATTGCTGAAATGTTTTGAAGAAAAACTGTAATTTGCAGTCTATACCTAACTTAACTTAACATTAACTTCAAGTTAATGTTAAGCGTAGACCGCTCAAGCTAATGCTTTTTTCAGGTTATAACATAGTTGTTATAACACTATAGTGCAATTGTTTTAACAACGCAGTCATAACTTCAAGTTACAACAGCATTTCAAGTTAGGTGGAAACGTAGTGTAAAGAATAACAAACTCACAGATAACATATGTTTACAGTACATCGCGTTCCGGGAAATTTTTAGCCGTTACCGACTACATATGTTATACAGCGGGGTTATGTATTTCGATTCGAAACGAAAATCATTAGTACATATTTGTATACCTTATGCACTGTGATTTTAAATATATAACTCGAATTTTTTTATCATCTCTAGTTTTCGGGATATACCGTTATGTCACAAATGAAGGCATTTGCAGGACATATATGAGCATAGCTTGAGAAGGCAATGCTCCATTCAGTTAAGTAAGAAATTCAAAACTCGACAACGAAAGAATCTTTAAGCCGTAAAAACATTACTTCAAAATCTGTATAGTAGTTTTGGATATCGTAAAAGTTTGAGCAAAAAAATAATTTTTTATTAAATTTTTTTACATATTTGTTTTTAAAACTTTACAACAAAATAAAGACAGAAAAACTGGCCAGCTACAGCAGCATGTAGCTAAATATATTGCAAAATATTTGACCCCTTTTTCATTAAAATTGGTGTGCAACTTTTGGTGTTATTCACAATTTAGTGACAGAAATAAATTGATAAAATTTTAGTTTCCATACAACAGTAGCAAATACAAACAGAAAGTCAGAAATTGCTGTTGTATGAAAATTTAATTTTTATCAATGCAGCTCTCTCACGGTATTATGAATAAAATCAAAAGTTGTGCACCAATTTCAATAAAAAAAAGGTCTTAATTATTTTGGAATACATTTAGCTACAAGGTACTAAATCAAAAATAAGCTCCTTGTTGCATTTTTGTTTTTTATGCATTTATAAAACAAAAAATTAAAATTTTTTTATAAAATTTTTATATTTTGGGTTAAACGTTTGTGATATCTCTGAAATTACTGAGTAAATTTAGAAACAATGTTTGAACGGCCTCAAGATTATTTTGTTGTCGAATTTCGGTTTTTGCTCTTTACTGAATAGAAAACCCCCTTCCCAATATGTGGTGAAAGTGCCTTTATCGTCTCAAAATAAATGTTATTACGACGCCCTTTCTAAGCTTTACTCCTCTATTTTTCCATGTAAAATTATTATTATGTATAAGCATTCATGACCTTTTCATGCGTTAATTCTTCATATTAAAGAGTTTTTCTGCTTTTAATGTAAAATTATTTCAATGTAACTTAGGGTTTTTATGAATTCATATGACGATATGTACATATGTATAGGCCCCTAGTATGATTCACAACTCAACTAGGTTGAGTTGTCAATGCTACGACCCAACTCAACCATTTTTTTTGTATTATGATTGACAACTAATTTTAGTTGTCTTCGAAAAAATTTTCGAAAAAAGGTTCTTATCTATACTCTCTGTTTTTTGAAACCATAGTAGCCATCACAAAATATTTAAAATATTTTTAGCTTTGACCTTACTATTTTTTGTTGAGATTTTATGTTTTATGGATATGGCAACAACATGGGTTGACAAATGGGATAGATTGGCGCCTAAAAGTACCATTTTAAAAGTAATTAAAAGTAACACAATGGTGGAAATAAAAACCAAAACACAACTGATAAAAAACTGAGACAACTGCTTTGATGAAGTTGTATTTCATAATAAGAATTTGACAACTACGACTCAACTATCAATTTAGTTGTGAATCATAATAGTATTTTAAATTCATAAAAATATTGGTTACTTTTTTGCATTTGGTTACTTTTTTCTTAAATTTTGGTTAACAAAAATTTTTGGTCGTGGCAACACTGATCACAGTATATATCATTATTGTTTCTTATAGTGCTTTCACACTTAAATTTAAAACTTGGTTTTAACATTAAAACCATTAACAGCTGATCTTGCGTTCACACTACCAATTTAATTAAATCAGGTTTCAACTCACAATTCGATAAAAACATTTTCGTTATGTTCAGTCAAAAAGCTTATTGCAGGCATTATTTTTAAATTTACATTATTTCACTCGTTATTAAACTATTTTTTTTTGTTTTTATTGAACGCCATCATGGCACAACACAGAGGTACATCCATCTCTACAACAAAATTTATTGTAGAATATACTCTAGAGTTAAAAAAAAAAAAAATAAATAAAAACGTTGAAAGACGGGTGGTACTATCAGCCCAGTTAGATTTTATAAGGAAATACAGTTTGAAGGCGGTGATGATATTATCACTCGAACAAGTTTGACGTTTCATAGAGTACTGTTAGCTGTTCTAGTGATTTCACCTCTTAGATACAGTATGAGCGTCATTAAAATTATCAGCTGCTTTCAATCTTTTTGACTTTTAGCACTGCATTTAGTACAGTGAAACCAAGGTTGTATTTCATAAAATCTACTTAAAATCAGAGTAAAAAGGGGTTTAAGATGGTTTTAACAAAATTATTTTGTATGGTAAAACCAGGTTTTAACTCTCTCTACAACAAAATTTATTGTAGAATATACTCTAGAGTTAAAAAATAAATAAATAAAAACGTTGAAAGACGGGTGGTACTATCAGCCCAGTTAGATTTTATAAGGAAATACAGTTTGAAGGCGGTGATGATATTATCACTCGAACAAGTTTGACGTTTCATAGAGTACTGTTAGCTGTTCTAGTGATTTCACCTCTTAGATACAGTATGAGCGTCATTAAAATTATGAGCTGCTTTCAATCTTTTTGACTTTTAGCACTGCATTTAGTACAGTGAAACCAAGGTTGTATTTCATAAAATCTACTTAAAATCAGAGTAAAAAGGGGTTTAAGATGGTTTTAACAAAATTATTTTGTATGGTAAAACCAGGTTTTAACTATTGGTTTTAACTTATAATTACTATTTTATTTCGACCTTTTTATGTTTGGTTTTAACGTTAAAAGCAAATTTTGCATTAAAACCTTGTATGTGAAAACACTACTATTTACTGTTACAAATATTCTTCAGTCAACGTTCATGCGATGCAAGTCTTATTGATCAGCTTCTTACTTTTTCTTTCTCTTAAGTCTTATCGCTTAATTGTTTTTTTCTTTTGCATGAATGCATACACAATGTGAATGAATGTGTGCGTTTCTTACGTAGTGTCCACACCTGAAGAATTTTCATCATAACACCTAATATAACGCCGGCAGAGAAATTGTAAATTTTTCATTCACATCAATACATAGGGGTAGACGTGGATGAATTTGTATCATGAATCATATTTTCCTCATCGTCGTACAGCTAAGATCGAACATTTACACCTTTATATGGGCAACAATAACCGCCAGCAAAAAAGTTTAATATTTTTATAATAAGATTTATTTAATAAATATCATAAAATTTATGGTTTTTCATTAAAAATATTTATTTCTTATAATTTTCATTAATTCTAATATAGAAAATTTACATTAAAGTAAAAACAACAAATGAAATGACGTTTCATATTATAATATGTATATTCATCTGAGCTTGAGCTCTGATGATTGTATCATAACGCTGATATAACATTAATAAATTGAGTCTATACGTGATGAATTTTCATCATGATATCAATTTGACATTCATCATGATATAAATTCATCAGGTGTGGACACTATGTTACATTACGAATGAGAAAGCAAAACGAATTTCATGAGTACTTGAGGTTGTGTACCCGTTTCTTTCCTCTTGCCTCTCTCACCTACAAAATCAGAAGCTGATCAATAATACTTGCATCGTTTGAACGTTGACTTAACAACAAAAAAAAGTAATTACAGTAATTTTAACTTAGCTGCACAATCAACTTTGACGATTTTTTAGACAGATAAGTCAAAAATGCTGTTATTTTAAATGTACTTATCTGCCTTAATGTGCAGTTATACAATTGAGCTTTCCTGCCCAAAAGTGCAGCTAAAGCAAAGTCTTATTTATTATTATATTTGCGAATACCTTTTGCCGAATTCTGTTCGCACTCGGCCTGCAAATCATCACAAGATGGCGAGTTCTAGTCCGTCTTTCAGAAGAGTTACCGATAATCATACCAGTGAAAATACTGAAAACTTTGCTGAAAAGTCTAAGAGTTCTGAATATAGGATTTTTCGACATGTTTAAAGAATATCGGAAAAAATTATTGCAAAACATCGAACAATTTTCCGATTTTTCCGTTACTTTGTACGTTCTGTCGTATTAATGTCGCAGAAAAGTCGGAGATAAAATCAAAAATTTATTAGAAATTCACACATGGAATCAAAAAGCTTTAAAACTTCAGTGCTTCTTTATGCGCCATGTTGTTTGTTGCTGCTCATGTCAGCTAATCCGAAAACATTTACCCACACATTTATGCATAAATTCTCCAGAGATAAATTCGGACAATGTGTAGAAGTGACGGATAAAAAGTCGTAGGTCAGACGATCTGCAGAATATTCTGTTATAACGTCTTAAAGGATATTAAATTGCCTTCCGATAATGTGCAGACTAGTTTAATATTAATCGGATAACAAACAATTCAGAAAATGTATTGCACAATAAAGAAGTTGATGAATTTTTTGCAGTTGCTCTGTCGGCGTCATGTTCATGTTATGTTCAAGTCGATGGCTCGTGAAAACGTAGGGTAACAAACGCACACAAGATCATATCTATGACTTGGTGCTAAAAGGGCCAATGTCAGTGTCGCGGATCCATCTTAAGCTTTTTAAATTTATGTAGTACTCACATACATGCATACACAATACAAAGAGATTGCTGTTAGCAGCGCTCGAAACTGGTATTGTAATTGCATATTCCGAAAGTGGAATGTCCGTTTGCTCTTTCCTGGATCCGCGACAACTTCCATTAATGCGTGATGATTGATTTTATTAAAAAATATTTTTTTTTAAATTTTCTAATAAATAAATTTTATTTTAATTTATGTTTGTTATGTTTGAAGTTGCTTGCTTTTACAATTTTTAATTTGGAAATAGAATTTAAATGTAAATAAAGCTACAAAATGAGTGTAGGAAGTTGTTCAAATACGGATTGGATGTTAAGTTTTTGCTGGGTAAAACAATATTTGAATAGAAATTTGCTTAGCTTATCAATGAATGGTGACAAAAGAAATTCTAGTTTTCTTTTCTAAATATTATTTGGGTGGGTTATTATTATTATTTAATCATTTATTATTTATATCATGCAATTTGCAATGATTAAATTATTTATACTTTTTTTCAAATCCTTTAGAACAAAATTAACGTCATTGATGCCAATGAGACTAAAAGGTGATTTTTATTAGAAACTATAAAATAATAACGAAAAACGAATTGTACAAGCAAACGTAGCCGTTTAGGGTATCTAACCTAAAAAAATTTCGACCCAGATCCAGTCTGGAACTGTCTACTGATCGATCGCCTAGTGCACACGGAAGTTGCTATGTGCGGAAACCCAGATGAGAGTAACATAATTCTGGCCAATTAACCTGGATAGTAAATCCTTGTGCTGGCTAACTAGAGTAGAAAATGTGATTTGTGACCTAAGAGCTGTACTGGCCATCGAGAGAAATGAGTTTTTAATTCAGTAGTAGTGCTTATAAGCATGTTTAGTAGTATTCCACTGTGTGCCTATTAAAAAAAAAACCAACAACATAAAAAAACAACAAGCTATCGTACAACTGAACAGAGTTGCCAGTTTAGGGGTTTTCCCCTAGATTTAGGGGCTTTTATTTCATTTAGGGGCAAATTTAGGGGTCTAAAATTCTTAGGGGGAAATTTAGGGGGCATAAATTTATATTTAGGGGATTTCTAGGGGATTTTACTATGCCTATACCAGACGTAATTTTTATTATTTTACAACTGGTCAAAATCTCTTTCGCAGTAGATAATTCAGTATCATTATTATATATGATAGCTAGAAGATTTCCCTATAACTAATAGTTCTGTATTTTACAACTGATCTTTTTAGTTTTCGTAGTAGATAAAGTACAATCAAACTACATACATTTTTTTTGTTAATTCAAGCGCAAGATTTAAAAAGAAGTTTTGAAAATATGTATGTTGTTTTTCAATTTTATACCTAAACTTTTTAATTCTGATAACATGTACATATAAAGTTAGCGATGATGATTTGGCAGCTCTTGATATATTTGAAGAAACTTGATTCCTTCAAATGTTTATAAAAAGACGTTTTTTGCTACCGCTACTTTGATATAAAATTCAGTTCATATACATACTTACATATCGTTATTTAAAATGAAAAGGGCCTATTATCATTTTTAAAAAATTTCCAGGAGAGATAAAAAACATAATAACAAGCAAAATATTGTGATTTCAAAAACTGGGTTTTCAGGATAGTATCATTAATTTAGACTTCATTAATAATACTACCCAGAAAAAATCATTTTTATAATCATAAAAGTTTGCTTTTTATTAAGTTTTTTATCTCCTGAAAAAATTTTTTAAAATATGATATGCGCTTTTGCTTTTTATATGAAGATATGCATGTACATATATACTAGGGTGATCGATTAATCGACATTTTCCAGAAACCGGTTTTCGAATAGTTCGACTATTTACGGGTTTTGAAATTCAGAAAAAAGCCGGTCGACCGGCTTTTTTTTTTTGTGAGAAAATTATAATACAAAAGTTTTAATTTTAAATTGCTTTAAAAGAAGAGTTAACAGTTGTAAAGACTATCCGCATAAAAACGTAGCTTTGAAAAATTTCGGCCGTTAAAAGTACTGAGATCAAAATAAGAATCAAGTCCTTGATGTGTATGATACCATTTTCCCCATAATTCTTCTCGATATTAGAAATGTGAAAAAATATTGCCAAATAGCAGGTTTCCTAAAAATGAGATGGTATTGTACCAGGGTTGGCTGCCAGGCAATTAATGCCTACCAGTTAATTAATTAATGTGTTACCTTCTTTGGGAAAGGGATAGTGTAGAGAGAACAGGTGGTGAAGTGGGAGAGAGATAGAAAGCTTAATTCATTTACAACCCTGCTATTGCGCGTTTTTTTGTAGAGCAGTGCTGCAAGCCCCTCTGGTGTCAAGTAGAGGCATTGAGTTGTTTAAGCTGTGTAGCCATTTTTATTAGTTCTTTTACTTCGCCGACGGTTGTGCTACAATACCGACAAAGGCGGGTGCTGTGAAGTGCATTAGGATATGTTAGTATTACTCGCTGCCGGTACTGCCAAAGTGATCAGTGCTATGCCTTCATCACTTTAACAGTCCAACAACAACCAACACAACAAGCTCCATCCCTGGGTCATCCATCAAAAATGACATTAAAGAATATTTACCTAAATCTACGTAATTTAAAGATAGTGGAAACATACGAAAAAAAACTCCAGCGCTAACAGCGCAGATCATTCTTGATACATCAGCATACACTATGAAATCGTAGTCTCTTTTTTATATTCTACTCACGTGTTCATGGTTGTAAGATTTTTTAAGCTCTAATAAAGTACCATGCAATCGGAAATTTTCCTTAGTGTCGGTGGTAATCGATCCAAGATCCTGGCATGACCATAAGTTTTTGATATTTAGGAGGTTAGATGGACAGCCCGCATACTAGCGTGTGCTATCGGTGGCCATTAGGCCCATTGTGATGCCCTGAGTACTTTCTGCACCATTACCATAATTTTAGTTTAAAAAACGCAGATACTTGCGTTTTTAAAGCGGTCATATGGCCCAGCCTTAGGGAACATAAACTGAACTGAAAACAATATTAGTCAGGGCCAACGCTAATGAACATTCGCAAAACAAATTGCATTGCATTTCCACAAATTTTATTTGAATGAATATAATCATGCAAATACATCGTGATACTGATACCTAGAGAAATAATATGCAAAAAAATTGATCATCTTTGGCATGCATTCTTCAGGTTTCGACTGATATTTTGGCATTGATTAGGGGTTGTGACGTAAAACCGTATATGTAGCTTTAATAGGATTGATTCGTTAAATAGAAAAAAATTAATTTAATTAAAAATTTATTTAAAATAGTATATATTCTAATTAAATGCATGTAGTAAGTATACATTTAGTTAGTTATTATTTATATATTTTTTATATAGTTTTTAATGTAAATACATTATATGTGTAATCTAAATCAATTATTTAATGATGTAATCAGTGAAATCGATGCTAATAACATGGTTGTTATTATTTTGTATCCAAAAATAGTCGATATTTCAATTAACTTCTGTCAATTTCAGAACACATTCGTAATGTTGTAGTTGCAGAAAGCGAAAAACGAAGACGCACGACATTTTGTTCTCACGTGCCAAAGTGTTTTTTTAATATCAACTAAATAAAAAGCATCTGTGTTATACAGCCACCTGTTCTCCATTATTTTGCTACTAAATGCTAAACATACAAATCATATATGTATGTACGCACATACGTACATGGCTACATACAGTCGTAGTCATATATATTTGCACGTTTAAAAATTTAACACTGTGTCTTCACGTAGCAATATTTATTGCTGAGCACAAGCACAAACGTCTGCAGAATAATTTTATTTTTTTGCTTTTTGCTTGAGGCGGAGAACAGGTATAGCAATTTTTTTCCATAAATTTTACACATTCATGGGGCAGGTAGTGCCTAAAATATTTAATTCCAATGTAAAAATATGACAGATATATACATACGAGTATGTATGTATTTGTCGTTTTTATATTTTGCCCGAATTTGCTGTTTTGCAAAAATAAATTTAAAAAAAAACATAACAAAAGTGACAGCAGATTGCATGGCAATAACTGCTCGAGCAATCAGCAGATCAATCATTGCACAATTTATCGCCACTCATGGCAATCTGCGGCCCTCACGTCGCAAATTATATGGAGTAATCAAATTTGACGTTTGCGGCAATAAATATTGCTACCTGGAGACCGTACGTAAGTAAGCTTTGAAGTAAAAGAAAAATTGCCGACTTCATGAAGAAAAGTATGATTGCCATCCGTCCTATTTTCCCAGGACGCTGTCCTCTTTAAGGGCGTCCGGGGTAGTCCTACTTCTTGTTTAGCAAGTGTCCATGGTTGTCCTACATTTCTCCAGTTATTTATTTATTACAATCTGTGATCTGATGTTAAATTATGATCATTTAGAATGTGTAGGCATCTTAGCTGGCTTAAAATGCCTGTTGTTGCTACCAGATCTCCAAATCCGTTGTATGAGACACATCCCAAAACATTACCAAGCCACCTCACAAAAGGTTCAAAGTTTGTACGTATTTATTTATGCTTTAATTTTAAATAGAACTCATCTGTCCATAATACATTGTGATAAAACTCCGTTGGTTTGTGGACATACTCCATTGCAAACCCTTACCGGTTTGTTTTATTTTATTTTTTCGAGATTTATCTATTATCTCTCATACGATGTATGCGCTTATATCAAAGCTTTTTAACCATAGACTACTAACTAGACCCGTCACTAAACAACAACATTACGAAGATTGTATGAAAGAGAAAACAAATCTTATTTTCAAATGTGATTTCTAATTTGACTATCTCTTTCATATTTCATGTAAAACTGCATAACACATGATAACAGCCTTTTTTAGCTTCGAAAAGTGAGAATTCTGTTCCATATTCTGTGTTTTTAACCTTCATTATAACTTCTTATTTAAGACATAATTATGAAATTTTTTTATTTTAAATAGAGTATATTAATGGAGAATATTTTTAATTTAATTATGAAAAATTATATCTCGCAAGTGGTGGCCATTTTCTGCTTCGCATATTCGTGCTCTTTCCAAAACATTTTCCATAACCTTTCGCACAACTTCATTCAGGTGTTATGTTGTTGATTTCGTCGCGTATATTATTTTTAATTATTATTATATTATTTTTAATTGCTGAATGATTCGAGGCTTATTAATATAGACTTTTCCTTTCAAATAACCCTAAAGAAAACAGTCTGGAGCCGTTAAATCCGGTGAACGCGGAGGCCAATTAAAATCGCTTGTACGGGAAATAATTCGTTCACCAAAGATGTCGCGTAAAATAGCCATTGTGTAGCCATTGAAACTTGCGGATGGTTTTCCAAGGCTGGTCTTAAAAAATTTTCGAACATTGTCCGATATCTAACACCAGTGATGGAAACAGCGACACCGTGTTCATTTAAAAAAATATGGGCCAATTATTCTTTCCGACGAAATTCCGCGCCAAACGGTACACTTAAGTGGGTATAATTCTCGTTGTTGAACTATTCTTGGATTTTCCGTAGCCCATATCCTGCAGTTTTGTCTATTAACGAA
The DNA here is from genome assembly GCA_956483635.1 of Panzeria rudis. Classification (NCBI taxonomy): domain Eukaryota; kingdom Metazoa; phylum Arthropoda; class Insecta; order Diptera; family Tachinidae; genus Panzeria; species Panzeria rudis. Next base: position 157,746,570 of record OY101449.1, on the reverse strand, counting down.
CCCATTTAATTGGAAATGGGCTTCGTTGCTCATAATTAAATTATGAATAAAATCATGATTTTCTTCTGCTTTTTGACAAAAATAAATTTCATAATCAAGTCGTTGCTGGTAATCTGTAAGTTTCCATTGTTGGACAATTATGCAAAATTCTCTGCGGCGACCCTCTTGAGAGGCCAAGTTGTGTCGAACGTCTCCTGGTTGATGTTTCTCCATCTTCCCGAATACTCTCCTGTACCCGTTCTATATTGTCATCCGTGTGCACCGTTCATCGTCTGCCGGCACCAGGAAGGTTCCTTACTGCCTCTTATTCTCGAAAATTTGCAACCAGACTCTGAGGGTCCAACCCGCACATTAAAATAACGACGATATGCACGCTGAATCAAAACAATGGATCGTTGATTTGAGAAATAAAGTTCAACGATTTTGGCACGTTGTTCAATTGTGTACTGTTCCATTTTAAATTTCCCAAGTCTTCTTTACAAAATACTGAAAACAAAAAAATAAAAATAAAAAAAATTATAAGGAATTCAAACCCCTTCGGTCATTTTGGGCCACCCTGTAGATTCTCTATATCAACTATAGGTGGACTTACGACTGGGTTTAGCGAATATTTTAACACTTGAATGATCTTCCATATTGATCGTCACTTACTTTTGACCAGTTCTGACCCTATTTTGCAAGTCTCCGTACATGTCTATCTGTTTTACTATATTATAGATAGTTTTTCAACATATTCCATACTTTTTTGCTAATTCTCATGCCGATATACCCATTTTAAAAATCTTCATATCCTCAACTCGCTTCTCGGAAGGAATCTTCATTATTTTGGGCATTTTATCTGTTTTAGTGGGCTTTTTCTAATGATATTTTGATATGGGCAACACGAAAAAGCAACTGTCCTTATTTTAAAAGGTCTGCTTTTCCTCAGTAAGTCGCTTTAGGAATGTGTAAATACTTTTGACAGGAAATAAATTTTTGTAAATAATTTTGAAAACTTAGGTATAAAATTGTTTCGTGGTTTTAATCGAGAACTAGCAAATTTATTTCAAGAAAATAGTTGCCAATATAGTCTATACATATTAATTTTTGCATTAGAGAAGGTTTTCTGTTGCAAGCTTATTCATGAAGTCGGCAAATTTAGTTTTTTTTCAAAGCTTTCTTAAATTTTTAAATGTGTAAATATATATATGACTAGGACTGTATAAGTATACAAACATACATTTTATTTTGGACTTTATTTAAATATGGAATTTTTCTTGTGTGTTTCCATTATTTTTGATATATTTTTTGTTTTCAAACAAGAAAAATCATCTTAAATGATTCATTTAGAATGAAGAAAAATTTACGTGACAAGTGGTAAAGATTTAGTGGAAATGCTTTCTTTTTTAATTTAATATTAATCTCTTTTTAATTTCGTGGGAAATCCAATATTTTTTTTGACCAAAACAAGAAAAATACGAAATTCTTTAAAAATGATTGAATTTCTACAAAATTAGAATTTTAGTTTTTTCAAATATAATTGCAACAACACAACTAATAAACACAATACAGTCGAAGCTCGGTATAATGAATGATATAATATCAGATCCATTTGTTATAGTGAAAAATTCGTTATATAGCGAAGTTTTTTGTATGCCAAATTTAATTATTAATAGAAATTTTTAATAGAAATGTTTTATTTAAAAACATTTTCTACATTTATTTTTAATAAAATATATTCATTCAATGGAAAAACTAAACAGATACAAACAAAATATTCGTAGATGTTTGTTTCTGACTTGCAAACTTTTTTGAACAGCTTTTTTATTTCTCTTAAGCTAATGGCTTCGAAAAAGAAATATTGTTTTTCTGAACAAATCGTGTGCACTTTTCTAAACATTGAAATACTTCTGGGTGTTTTCATGTTGAAATGTTATACATACAATTAATCTTACTTCGGGAATTAATGTTTCAAAACACCAAATTTTGAAAGTTACAAAATTCAACCAATCATTTTTTAATGCAGATAAATTACAGGTAAAATTTTGTTTCGATGTGACCGCGGTTTTTTTACTTACCAATAAGAAGAAAAGTCGCCTTACCCGACGCTTTTGTGCAGAAAATAGATTTTTCCTCCCAACTCAAACCTGTTTCGGCGGCATTGAAAACTGAGTCATGTGTTAAGTCGTTTTCTAGTATAATTCAACGCAGCTTTCATTGAAATGGCTCTGCTGGCATCTTTTCACCAGACTCCTTCAGAAGTCGTATTCCAGACCTTTTCTTAAATATGACTAAACATCCATCACTTGCACTAAATCCACCGATATAGAAACTACCATGCACATCTAGAACTTTAGCTTTTAATTCTTATTTGAATAAATCTTTTTCGTTATTTTAGAAACCGTTCGTACAACTTTCCTCCACATTGGGATACACCGAAGTGATCGTCGCTTTTTCGAACTGTTGTTAGTGTTTTTAAATTTTTCTTTCCATTCTCTTTAATTTACATACATACTCGCATGTACATATATATTGAAGATTTTAATATTCTATATTTATTAGAAATTAGCGACAAGATTCACTTTTGTAATGTTACAAAATTTTGATTCTTTGACTTGCTTGCGGTAACTAGCAGTAACTAGCGGTAACTAGCGGTAATATAACGAATATTTAATACAGAAAACCTTTCTTTTAATATTCATAAGTCCATCCATTCGTTATATTGAGCGTCAAAATAAAAAAAAATTCGTTATATAAGAAAGTTAATGTTAAAAAATTACCCATTCGTTACATCCCGAATTCGTTAAAGTGAACTTTGACTGTATTTGTAAACTTATTGAGATATTTTAAGAAAATAAAAGGCACAAAAACTAAAATTTCGTAATAAAATTAATTTAATTTTCTTTTAAGTTCTCGGAAAACGCGATACAACACACGGTTAAACATATGAATTTTTGTCGCTGTTTGTTTTGTTGTTGCCAAAATGTTTTCTTCTTTTTCTATTCTTTTTTTCTCGCTGCAATGAACTCTGCTGTTTCATGCAATTATATTGCTCTTGTTTTTTTTATACATAAGTAATTGCAACAAATAACTTACGACAAGACTGCTTAATCAGAAGAGATGCGCCAAGATCCCAAATGAATAAATTTAATCTTTTAGCAGTTCTTGGCATACGGTCACTGTCCACATTGTGTCTAAACAAAATCTTCATGAAATTTTTAAATTGTCACTATTTCGATAAGTGGTCAGTCAGCTAACTAGTAAACCGAACGAACGAATAAGAAAACTAATTTCAAAATTTGTTTTAAAAAATTGCAGAAAAACAGAAAAAAAATATACTTACGCCAGGATGATAACCTTTCTGCAACATGATGCTGACAAAGGAAGTGATGCCGATGGATGTTAGATTTGACGCAATTTAACTAAAAATTAAAACTAAATTTACTTTAATGCATTTTTTAAATGAAATCAGACTTCACAGAAAAAATTATCACCAAAAAATTTTCAAACAAAAGTTTGTTTAAAAATAAATTTAATTTTCAGTAAATGTTCTTTACTGAATCAGTGAAATTCTTCTTTGACTTTTATTTTGGACGCAAACACTAAAAACAACAACAAAACTCCGTTTTCTGCATCGTAAAAAACAACCCTGATGATGACGTACACATAAATAACAACAACAACAATGATGATGCACAACTAGGCTTGCCACGTGGGCTTGAATGAGCTTGATTGTCAAGATATTTTAGGTGCTGTCAAGTTACAAGCTCAAACTTAATTTGTCAAGCTGAAATGATATTTTTGACAGATAAAAAGAAATAATTTCAAAAATTTTATATTTCATAAATTGTTAGTCAAGTATAGAATTACCAAAACTGTTTACAACTTAAAACAATGTTCTTCTCGATCATCGCTCATAAATTGTTCAAATGTATTTTATTGACAGAACTAATTATTGTTTGCGGGACTAATTATTGTTTCTACATCTATTTTCAATGACCTCTTACAACTAGACTTAGATGGTAACAAAGCTAAATATTTTTTTAAATATTTTTCGACAAATTGTTTAATAGATTTATAAAATTTGTTTACTGAAAAAACAAGTTTTTTCTCAATGAAATAGTTGAAATATTTTTGTCTATCGGCCATGTTCTGAAAACCATTTCTTTTTTAAATCGGCAACTTTCAGGAAAGAATTCAACTAAAAAGGTTACTTATACAGCATTTCAGATAATTTTTATGTTTCAGATGTTCCAGATATTTTATCAGAACTAAACTACGAATCATCCACTAAATTGTCCGATTAACACAACACTGTTTTTCGTTTTTGAAATTTCGTGATTTCAAAAAGAAATGGTTTTCAGAACATTACCGTATATTACAAATTTGTTTGTAGGTCCGTTTCCGTGATTGGTTATTAAGGACGCGTAACATATTATATGTAAGAAATCTCTCTCATAAGCATGGTACTTTGTTTAAATTTGTGAAAAATGTTGAGCATCACAACTTATATTACGTTTGCATTATGAGGAAATTGCGTGGATTTAGGTAAAATACTTCGAAGTGTTGCCACTGAACTTGTGAGTGATTTGGTGTTCGAATTTTCGTAGTCAAATGACGCACTTACTTTATAAGGTGGCCGCAGCAGCTGCAATTGAAATTTTTCCTATAGTTTGACATTTAAAATTAATGAAATATTATTAAATGTAATTTTTTCGAAATTGTCAATCACAATTGATGGATAACCCAGGGAAGGAGTTTGTAATTTTAAAAGCAACGCAGGGTTGCATAGAGTATTTTCGACATAATTTGGAGCAAATTAAGTCATATGAAATCATGTCGCAAATTGCTTAATTTGGGCAAATCAAATATTTTGGCCGAAATTACGTATATGGAATCGCACTATTATGCAAAATTTTTTCATGAAGAATTCATAAAAATTTTTTTATTTACATCTTATATTTATATATTTTTATATTATATTTCACGTGAAATCTTAAACAGAATACCAGGCTATACATTGTTTCGGCTTTATAAGTTATTAGCAGTTATGTATAAAAATTCTCTCTTGATATTAGCATGTTCTCTTTAGGTATGAAGTTCTTTAAAGATTTATTTATATCATCAATTTGTTAAATCAATTAAAAACCAGTCGAAAATTAGTATTTTTAATTTCGATGACATACGAAAATCAACAACGATCAGCAGCAACCTTCTAAAAGATTTTTTTTTTTGCGAAAGAGAGGTGCGAAATTAAAAGCAAACAAAAAATATAACTCAATGCAGAGATGGAAAATTCAGTACTTTCTATTTGCTCCAGTTAAACCCTAATTCATCAGGATTATTGTGTAAGAAGCGATAGAAAAGTCATCAAACAGCAGAAGATCGTTCGTTATAAGTATTTTCAGCTGCTTGCACTCTTTCTGATTGAGTATTAATTTTTCTTTGGTTGCTTAATGAATAAATGTATTTTTTATTGAATTATCTCGTACGAAACGTATCGCTCCTTTAATACAACGTAGTCATATCACAAAAAATCATATTTTTTTATATATTGAATGCATAGAACTCCTTTTGGCTGATTCAAGTGAAGTTTTTGCTGTCATGAAAAGTCTGTTAGTTTATTCCAACCAACATTTTGACGCTGCAAAAACATTACAGATATAAATTTGTTTAGGTAAAATGCATTTGAGATAAAATATTGCACGTAGTTAGACAATTGCTTTCATCAAAAACGAAAGAAAAATCAATTGGCTACGATTCTATTGCTATTACGTCTCTGCTATATGTATTCTTACTAGGTTTCTTAATTGTGGTGGTGTTAATTTTTTAAATTATAATTTGCATCATACAGATGAAAACAAAATGTTTTTTTCTTGGCCTAAGTGTCTATTTAAGGTTTGCAAGACAATGAATTTATTTATAAAATTTCAATTTAATTGTGTTAATTATTGAATTGTATAATTTAATAAAAAATAATATCTCGTGAATAAAAGAATATATTTTTGTAATAAAATCTCAATTCAAAAACAGTTCTTAATATATATATTTTTCTTATTAAAATATTAAATTTTTATATTACTTTATTGATTTCTTTATAAAGATCAAATATGATCGTGCGATTTTTTATGATTAAGTTAATTGTTTTATAAATAAGACATGATCAATTAAGAAGTATTTAGGAAAATGATGCGCCACTTCTTGTTAATATTTTTCATTTATGACAGAGGCTAAAAACTTGTACGATTAAAAATATCTTACGTTCATAACAAGGTAACTTTACTGCACTGAAATAAACAATTACACTATATTTCGCTTATAGTCCAATGTCTCATTTCCACGCTCTTTGTGAACTATAAGGCGAATTGGACTATGCCTTGATTATAGCATATGTTTGAATTTCTACATAAATGTTTCTTTTGACAATATAAAAATAACTTACTTTTAGAGATTACTTCTTTATTTACTCATTTGAATAATATTGCAATTAAGATTGCTAATATAAAATCGATTTCTACTTATACGACTATATAAGTAAAATTTTTATAAAACTATCATTAAAAAATCTATTATTTTCGACTTTTGCATTTTGAATTAAATCTTCAATAACTTTTATGTATTGAAGTTTTTCAATTCGCGAAGATTTTAATATTCGCAAATACGAATACGAATATCTTGGTATTTAAATTATTATGACATTGCGATGACTGAATTTGAAATAATTAACTTCGGACCTGAATACCACTTTTTTTAAATTTTTGGTGAAAAGTAGTAAATAAAGAAAAATGCGAGCTTCTTTTACCTATAACCAGGCAATATTTAGTGACACCGCCAGTGATTGCTCCGGGCGAGCGAATGTTTGTTTAGTGGTGATGGGCTTATTTACACACAGCGTCGCAATAGGCTTGAAGGCGAAAAGACTTCAAAACTTTTATTTTTGAAGTTCAACATTCCTCTACTGAGCTTTGATTAGCAGCCAATTAGAAAATTGCATTCGTCTTATCAGTTAACTGTTAAAATAACACCACTTTCACATAAAAAACTGGAAAACTATTATTATTATTTAAAAAGTTATTTTTTGGGAATTATTAAATTACATTAATTTAAATTTTTTAACGTGCTTTTTCCCAAATTAATATTTTACTTGTTTAATTAAAATATAAAATTTTTGTGGGTGCTGTTGGCTGAGTAGTTAGCCCGTTTGACTACAAACCCTGAGGTCTTGAGTTCAAGACTAGTTCCAGGCAAGCCAACAACATCATACATTTTTCTCATGTGTATTGGCGGGTTATTGTGTTGGTTGTTGTTGGACTGTTAAAGTGATGAAGGCATAGCACTGATCACTTTGGAAGCACCGGCACCGATTAATGCTAACATATCCTAATGTACTTCACGGCACCCTCCTTCGTCGGTATTGTAGAACCGTCGGCGAAGTAAAAGAAGTAATAAAATGGCTACACAGCTTAAACAACTCAATGCCTCTACTTGACACCAGAGAGGCATGCAACACTGTTCTACAGAAAACGCGCAATAGCAGGGTTGTAAATGAATTAAGCTTTCAATCTCTCTCCCAGTTCACCACCTGTTATCTCTACACTATCCCTTTCCCAAAGAAGGTAACACATTAATTAATTAACTGATAGGTATTAAATGCCTGATTGTGTTACTTCTCTTTTAAAAAAAAAATTTATTAAAATACATTGAAATTCCTATGCGCATTTCATTGGGGCTAAGGCAAATCTCATAGAAAAACTAAAGATATTATATTAAACTCCTAATCATAAGAATAAGAAGTTTATAATATCAAAGTTGAAACATGAGCTCCATAATCAATCATGTTTTTTATTTTCTTTACTTGCGTACTACAACAGGTTGGTTTTTTTCCAACTCTAAATTGCGGATTATGTTCCGCACATTGGACTTGTTTTGCTTTCTTTTGGTTTTTTACGCAGTCAGGTTGTGTGATTTTTTAAATTTAACTTTGTCTTTATATTCTTTTTAGTTTTCATACACAGTTTGGTTATAGATTCTTTGTTTAAAATTCACTTTTTACGCAATTTGGTTTTTTGGTTGTTAACTAACTTTAAACTGTTAAAGATTTCAAATGGTCATTCAAAATGAAAAATGATAAGAGAAACCTAAAGATTATTTTCAAATACCTGTTCAATGATACCCATTTAAAAATATTTCGCCGACTTTTTGTTGTTTTCGTTTTCACAAAATGGCGTCTGTTGGCCGCCATATTGAATTTTGACTACTGTCATATCTTTAGTTACACTTGCAGGATTAAATCAAATCGATATTATTTAATGCGCATATTATCCATGTTTGGTAGCACATGTATGAAGACCTTTTTTCGCAAATGAAGATGAATAAAACTGCGCAGCGAACCAGATCAACTGAAGAACATTTAGCTTCGATATCACAAATTATATCAAGCAAAAATTTAACTCCAGACTTTGATGAATTGAAAAATGACAAGCAGTGCATTATATCCAGCAAAAATAATTTATATTCTTGTATTAATAAATATATATCTATACATTTTTTTTTTGGTTTTCTTTGTAAATTATTTATATTCATTTTCCACTCAAAATTAAAAAAGTAAATGCGGCCCGCAAGAGGATTTGGACTATAATTTTCGAAGAATTTGGCCCTCATGGAGTAAATAAAAAATATTTTGCAGGTGTATTACTTAGACGACAGAAAAGTTTACATTTTGAAATATCTATATCACAAATTCTACTATAAGCGGTGTGGCTTATAAACGAATTATACTGAAACACTAACTGCCAGGCCCACTATGTCGACTTACTTTTTAACAACTACATTTAAAACAAAACCAACATTTTGGAATTTGATTTTGTTTTAAATTTAATTGTGCGAAAGAAAGAATCGTGTCGACATAGTTGGCCTGGTAGTAAATGCTCCTTAAAAATTTAAGTTTTTCGAAATTTTTAACGGTTTTTGCAATTTACTTGAAATTTTGAGGGTGCATGTGACAAACGGCACGTCGATATACCAGTAGGTGATACCTATGCTCTATTTTTTATGTGCCGATTCAATTGTGTATTAAATATTCATAAAATTTAAAATGATTTTGAAATATATTTTATTCAAAGTTTTCATACAAAATTTTCTTAAAATAGATTTCAATTACATATTATATTTTTTATGAATATGGGGGTTATTCTTTAAAAATTTAATGATTCATTGGAATTTTTGTTTAAAATTATCAATTAATTTTAAGTGTCTTTTGTTTCTTCGATATGAATTTTCATATTTAATTTATTCGGATTTTCCAGAAATTTTCATTACTTTTCCACAAAAAATAATGTTTACGATAGAAGGAAAAGAAAAATAAATTCAACAAAAAAAATGTATCTTTAGTAAATAGTAGTTGACTATAAAATTTCGTTTAAACCAAACTGTATGCAAGGAAACTAGAACAACAAAAACCAATTATCGTCAAATACAGAATAATAAATTTAGATAAAATTCTACGTATGAAACGCCGAATGAACACTTGTTGGCGAACGTACAAAATTAATTTCTTTTTAAATTTAGTTTTTATGGCAAAAATAAAATATCGTCATACAAAAATTTTGTTTACGTTTTTCTATTGATTGTTCATTTTTGTTCAGCATTCCGAATTAAAAAAGACACACATTTTTCAAAATAACAAGAAATATTTTTTTGTTCTTATACATTAAGTTGAGCATAAAAAAAATCTACAACGTTTTTGAATCATTTAAACAAATTAAAGCTTTAATGATAAATATAAACAATTTTTAATGTTTATTTTTAACAACAAAAATACGAAATATAAAATATAAAATATTTCGTATTTTTTTTTTGTATTTTTTATTTTTGGCAAACAAATATGAAAAACATCACATCGTTCATGTCTTTTTATATTTTATCGCAGACATTTTTTTCTTTTTGCTTACAAAATGTTTATATAAGACGCACTAAAAGGTTCCTAGGGCGTGATTTCGGTCTATATTAAATTATCGCTCTTAAAATGAAAAAAAATAAAGCTTTTTGTGGATCTTCGAAACAATTTGATTTTTTATTCTGAGTACAGGTATTTTCAATAATTGTATACTTTTTTTTATAACAAGTTTAAGAATCTGTTTGGCTTAATTTTGCTGCTTTTGTAAATAAACCCACTGAACAATCAACAAAATATATTTTGTATTCATTATATTTAAAACAATAAAACAGCAATATTATAATAAACACGATCTATGATCGGTTCTTACTTGAGGAGATCTAAAGAGTAGTTCATATGAAAAAATAGCTTTGTTCGTTCACTTTGTATTTAGAGAGAAAAGAGAAATACTTTTGTTCAAATAAGAGTAATATTTTAATAATACATATTAAAAAAATATTATTTTGTTTTATTCATTTCAAAACTAAAATCTCTCGAATTTCTCAGTAGTGTTTACTACTTTTGTGCGTTAAAAAACGTAAAGCGTTATTGGTAAACATAAACAATTATTACATCTTACTCTCATTTTATGTACAGCCCACTATAATACTAAATAACTAACTATAAAAATTTTTTAGACTTTTTTTGTTCTCAGAAATCACGTGCGACTTTCTAATACGCTCTACTGAACATTTTTTTCATGATGGCAACTTATTTACAACTATACGAACAAAACAAGCCTTTTTTATTAAAACAGTTTTTGAGTTGGCTTAATTCATTTATTAATTTTTATTATACAGAGATTTTTTAATGAATAAGCTAAAATGTTTTAAACCTCTCACAAAATTATACGTATAATTGTATATTATAATGTAGATTCAAAACTTGAAAGGTTTTTGGCCGACTGTTCGGTTACTGCTAGTCTTAAAATTAGAACGAATATTTGGAGTTTTTCGAGAACCGAACCTTTTCAGACATTAAAAAGAATATCATGCTGACTTAAAAAAAAGCACTCTTTCTTACTCACAGTATTCCCAGATTATGGGGTTTTATATCCAGTGTTGCCGACTTCTGTGTAATTATCCTAAAATGGATCAAAAAAAAAATTTAATTGAAATATTGTTGGATAATAAAATTTTTGTGTAATATATCTCAAAATTATTTAAATATAAAAACCGGCGTCATCCAATTATAAAAACTGGCGTTTTGTCTTATCGTTTTGATCAACTTTTGAATTAATCAAATATGTAATTGGAATTGAGGTTTTTAAGTCGAGTAAAACTTTTATTTCCTTCAAGTTATTTGAGTAATTTTTACTTTTAATAATTATTCGAGTTAATCGAAAAATATAAAAATTTTTAAATTTGATACGATTTTCTAATTTTTTTTATAGTTCTAGTAATAAAAATAAGAGGAAAAACAACATTTTTATATAAATTAAGTCACAGTTTGATTTTTTAAATATGTAGTAGTTTTTAAATAATACGCCTGCTGGAAATTTTGTATCAATGTACTTATCCTATGACTTATCCTAAGACGCATATGAATTCACGCATTCATTCATTTATTTATTTTTTTCTCAACAAACCTTTTCGATATAATCGCGAAAACGTTCTTTTCTTGTTTTTTACTTATTGCCAAAATATTGAAAATGTTTCAACGGAATAAAAAATATTTTACATTGTTTTGTAAATATATCTTTTCTTTAAAATTGAAAAAAGTCAATTTTAAACGTGTCTTCATTCATTATTTAAAAATTTCTACATTAAGATGGACCAAAAATTAAAAAAAAACATTTTGAATGGCAAAGTTACAAGACAATAAGTGAAAAAAGCCCATTTTTTCAATACAAAAGAGATTTTAATCGGAAATATTCTTTTGACTACAAAAATAAATTTAAGCAATTTTGTATGAAAGATAACTTGGGATTGTTTTTCATTTAAGGCTCGTTTCCGCATACACCGTAATCGTCGACGAAAACGAAATTCCATACATTATGAAGGAAAAAAAAAGCTCTGCGGCAACGAGCATTAACTGTCTTATATCTTTCTTATTTTAATCAGATCTTAACGACTTTATGTTTCGTGTGTTCGACACAAAATTATCTCTAACTTGTAGGGTTAAAATAAATTATAAAATTTGTGTATCATCTTAGTCGAGAAAATAATAGTGATGAATTAAAAAAATGGCAGCAGTTGACTGTTTCCACAAGGAAAACTTAATTAAAAAATAAAATGCAATACGAACTTTTCAATTATTTGCTTATACATAATAATAATATCATATATGCATGAATATAAATAAGATATGCTTAACACATTCATTCCAACTGACGATATGTTAATCAGATTTAATTCGAAACAAATGCGATGGATCCCACAGTGAAACATAATAAAGCAATAATGATACTGAACATATTGCCTACGTATATAAATAGTGGGTACTTAAATACACGATTAAGTAACTTTATTTATATTTTATCATAGGATTTAAATAGCAATTTTGATCTCGATGTTCAAGTTAAATTTTTCATATTTACATTTAATTTGTTTTGGTATCAGGTACTTTTTGAGTATATTTTATACGCCAGTATTATTTTTATATGTTATACTAAACCGATGTACCTTTTATAAATGGTTCATGGTAGGTAGTTAATTAATGTAAATTTTTTTCTTATATTTCGTAACCAATATAATTTTTATGTTGTACGATGAGTATTACTTACTGAATTGTCAATTTTACAATATTTGCGACCATAATTTAATACTTTTATTATATTGGCGATATTTGAACTAATTTGGCGATATACGACAAGTCATTTGGCGGAGAGACTAAAAACAAATCTGACAGCATGAAAACTTAAAATTTTCTTATACATTTCAAATGTTTTCCACAAGATGAACGAACAGAGTACAAGTTTTGCAAAATTTTTTCATGAAGAATTCATGTAAACTTTTTTATATGTATTTTGACAGTATTTCGTATGAAATGTTGAACAGACTACCAGGCTTTAGGAGAAAATTTGATTAATATAGGGTATTAAATCGGTTAACCGCTAATCCGTTAATCGGTTAACTGATTAATGGTTACCTGATTAACTGTTCGATTAATTGAAAATTGGCTATTTTCGATTAACGATTAAATTGGTTTGTTTCGTTCTATTAACCGATTAACCGTTTAAACAAAACTCTATCTATTTTTGTGGTATTTGAACATACATATTTTCTTTGGGCCATATTCATAATAAATTATGAAATGTTTATAGAAGGTTTATTACAAAATTTGCTTCATAACCCTTTGATAAGTATTATGAATAAGGGGGTATATGTTTAATTATTTGCTGCGTCTAATTTAACTTGAGAAAATTAGTTGAGAATTAAGTTTTTGATAAAATCCAATAATACTATTAAAAACGATTTAATTAAAAATCTTGATTTAAGTAGAGACGAATACAAGTGTTAAATACACATATTTCATGCCTCCAATCATGTATATTTCCTTCTAGTAACAGTTTTTGTACATTAACTGATAGAATACCCTCTTATTTTTATATTGTTTAAATTTCAGTATTTATTGGTGTATTTTGAATAACAATACACTAACTTTGAAAATGTCAAGTGTCTATATAGCAAGTGTCTATATTACATTAGAATTTCAACATATTTCGTTTCTCGCTTTAATTTTCAACTTTAATAAACTTTTCGTACCTCTTACGGTTCTCGATATAGAAGCCTGTGACAGACAGACGGACGTACAGCATAGCGAAAAGAATAGGGTTCATCTTTGGTGTACAGAACCCTAAAAATACTTATTTCTCAGGAATATCATATTCGTGTTCAGCGACTCAAAATCAGCTTAGAAATTGATTTTTTTAAAATATGACAAAGACAGGAATTCAAAAATTGGCCTTATAACTCCATCTTAAGTTTGTCTGAAAACTGACTTTTTATGTATAAAAACTAGTTGTTCTTTTGAGTGCAATGAGCTACAATAACTATAAAAAAATGTTGAATGTTGCATCATATTATGTTTCACAAATTGATTGATTTGATCTCATTTTCAAAATCTTGATGTTGCGTGGAGGGCTAAAAGTAGATTCTAATATATTTTTTCACTATTTTTCCCATGTCTCTGAAAATACAACATTCTAATGCTATTCGAAATTGAAGTTCGGGAAAAAATTAACGATCCGCCTTACTGTACAAGCAAATTTTTTCCAAATCAAAAATATTAGTTGGTAGCCCTAGTCACGCGACTTGTCTTGTGACAAGTCCTCTTCTCTCTCCGTAGTAAACACATACATATTTAGAAATTTTAGGCACAAAAATCTGTATAAAAAATTATTTTTAACCCCCGAACAAAATACGTTTTTGGTGTATGTCTGAATTTGTGTATGACCTATTTCGATTTACATAGGAAGACTTCCTAAACGTCAAAATGCATTGCAGTGATGCGACCATGAATAATATACATACAAGGTAGCCCTGGAACGCCAGCTACGTTGCACACACAATACCACACGTATGTTTGCTTCTTCTGATATACAAACACACACATACCCTCTCTATTATTAATGTTTGACATTTTCTATCCCAAAATGTACATTTGTATTAGTTATGCGGCTACCTGTTGTATTAGTCTACCATGGATGCGACTTGACATCGCTTACAACAACAAAGCACATAAGACTTTGCACCACTGCAATGCATTTTGGCGTTTAGGGAGTCGGCCATACTTTTTTTTGTCTGAAAGTTGACTTGGTTAAAAATCTTCTTTAAGTTATCATCCCTTGGGGGCCTTTTTTAATGTGATTTACCATTTATTTAGGTCTATAGATTATAAATCCTTGCAGACTAAAGAAATAATACAAAATTGATTACGTTAACTATTTAAATACAAAATAATTTTTCGTTTCATAATATCATTGCTCTCAGATATATCTATAATATGATACAATTGATAAATTGAAAGGAGTCATTGTTACCTTAAACAAATATGTAGTAATTTAGATTTATAAGCTGAACGTTTCGAGTTGGTCTACTTGGAACTCAAAGGTTTATTTTGCTAAGCAGGAATTTAAAGGATCATCATCGTTACGAATCAATCAAAGTAGAAAAGATATATGTACTCAACAATACACAACGGAATGTAGGCACTTTAAGGCTGTAATACTAAATCCCATAAGTGATGATTTGTAAAGTAATATTTCGTGGTTTACTTTGTCAAGGGCTTCACTAAAATAAGTAGAATTACAACCGTTTGCATACTTTTGAAGAATCCATCATTGACACAGAAAAAACTTAATTTCATTTTCAGTAAAGAAATTCAATGCATCAGTAAATATTTGGTCTAGAAGCGGACCTAGAAACAAATTTGTAAATATAGACAAAACTATATCAACAATTTCATTGAAAAATAACCGGGTTTTTAAGTAAACAAATTGTCTGAAAATATTTACAAATTTTAAAGAAAATAATTTACTGAATCAAACAAAAATATTTACTGGATTTGTTGTAATATATAAAACAAAATTTTAGTCAGAATCATAATCATCCATTAAGCATTTATGAAATTTTACTTTGTTAAATGTGTTCAACTTTGAATGTTTATCTAAAGACTTTAAAGAAATGAATGAGAATTAACGCAACAGCATTAACGAATTGATTCACTCAAAAATCTGCAGTAAACAAACTTGGAACAATCACATTCCTTTTGCTATAATTGTTGTTGTTGTTGTTGTTATTTTTGTCTATGTCGTCATCGGGGTTGTTTTTAACGACACAGAAAAGGGGATTTTGTTGTTGTGTTTGGTGTTTGCGTCCTAAATTAAATTTTTTTTTTAGACAAACAAGTTTGAAAATTGTTTGGTGGTAATATTTTCTGTTCCATAGTAGTAAGTTCTAGGACATTAGTTGTTGTGGAATGCGACTTACAAAAACCATGCAAAGAAGTTTGATGCGATAAGCTGTCAGTTAAAATCTTTTCTAAAAGTTTAGGAATGACACCGAGCTTAGCTAACATTTATGCTCATAAAACCGTTCTTAGACTATTCCACAAGCTGCTCGACCTCTGCACAAAATGCAACCCTGATATAATAACTTTACCGTGTTTGGCGATTTTCGCTTCGACTACGACATTTTTGTAATATATTAAAGAAAATGTAGCGTGCTATCTTTAATCTATTACAAAGATGTCGAAGTCAAAGGCGAAAATCGCCAAACACAAGATAAGGGGAATGTGTTGTTATTGCTTTTTTAAAAATTTCCATAAACTCATTTGATCTGGGATGCATTTTCTACAGAAATCGAACGGCTTGTGAGATAGTGTAATAAAACAGCTTTTATTAGTTATTTTCGGAGCAAACTATTATTTGTAGATAAAAAAAAATAATTTAGTCTTTAACGTATTTTCGTATAAAAATCACTAAAGTATACAATACTGATTTTAATTATGTACATATATTGTATTATTGGTTTATAATATAAAATTTATACTCATTTCTGATCAGCGTTACCGTTGTGCGTCTAAAGTCGCATTTTGCCCCTTTTTTACCGCCTTGCCACTTTTTTGCTCCCTTGTTTTAAATCATTTTGTTTCATTTTTTATTATTTTGTGTTCCTTTTGCCCCTTTTTGAACAAACTCAATTTTTGTTTTTATTTTTGCAATAAAGCGTTATTTCTTTGTTTTTACCAAAAGCTGTGTAGTGAAACTTGATCAGAAATTAATATAGCGAGAGAAGACTGGATGTATTTTGGTATTTATATCCGGTATTTATAAAATTAACATTTCTAAGAAATGTCGAAAAATTTCGAAAATGCGTCTTATTTATCAGCTCTAAAAGTTCCTTTCAAATCGATTTTTAGGATTCATTTATTTTTCAGTCTTGAAAAACTGCGCCAATTGCCGCAAATTTCATCTAAGTGGTTCGCGAAATATCGTGGTCGAAATGTTTGAAAAAAGTATAATTTTTTTTAATTTTACTTTTTTAATTAGAAACGATTGTTCTAATTTTAACCTAAACTTTATAAACACTTTTCCCTAAAATAATTTTTTTTTCTCTTTTTTTGTGTAAATACTAACTTATATGAGCCATGTGTAACGTGACCATTTTTCATTTTACTCAAACCGGGACACCGGTTTATTTATGAGCATAAAAACACACTTATGCTCAATTATCTTCATAGGTGACAACATGTGTGACAACATTAACTCTTCTACACTTTGACAGCATTAACCCTGCTACACTGTGCGACCATAATAACCCAGTCAAAAAACTTTTTGCAAAACTTTAAGCTGAAAATTTTTTATTGGGTACTTCGTTCATTGAGTATTTTTTCATGGGCCTTTGTAACCATTTTCTAAATTCTGGAAAAAAATATTTTGAAAGACTAGTTAAAAATAAGTGCCGATTTGGCCAACATTAAAGTAAAGGGTTTATTTTTCCAACAAAAAACGTTTGGATATAGTTTAGGATATTTAAAATAGCACCTTCGCCAATTTTTAGAATAAGGAACGCAAAAGTATCGAACTTTCTCCCCACAATAGAACGTCTTGGCTTTTATGAAAATCTAAAACTTAGTTTTCTCCATAGATTCTAATGCCAGCCTAATGTACACATTTAAAATGAAATAGAATAGGGCGCACCCGATCAACGACGCACAGTGGTTCCAATTGGAAAAAAATGGTAATAACTCTGTATCTTTGAAACATGCGATCCGATTACAAAACGATGTATGTGAAAATCATAAAGGAGGACATACGCTTTACGAATGATGAAACTTAGAACCACATTGTTGAAATACATGGTAAGCTACAGGGTGTAAAAGTTGACTATCTCGGGCATGATAAACTTTGTTGGCCTCATAACTTACAAATTTTATCCCTTTTAATGTAAAGAAACAAAAACTAAAAAATGAAGTTTGGTACTATTTTAATGCAGGTAAGTAGAACGCTTCTGCAAATTTTTTAATTTTTTTAGAAAATCTGCTCTTCTGGACACATTTTTGACCGGGCGGGTAATAATTAAAAGCCAGATTAATTATATTAAATGTATCTCAAATTTTAGTTTTGAAAATTTTTTGAGAAAAACGTCCAAAACTAAGGCTAATTTTTGTCAAAATTTGACAATTTTCACCGTCATTTCAAAGTCTTGACTTCGATTTTTTCACGACTACATGAATTGAGATAACTTAAAAATGTCTGCTGCATATTATCATGGATTTTGTTTAAAATCATAATATATTTTTTTTTAAGTTTTGGCTTAGCTACTACCGGAGATATTTAAGAAATTAGGAACAAAGTCGCGACCAAAATTTAAAAAATCAAACCCAAATATCTGAAAATATTAAGGATATCTTAATTAAACAAAGTGTATTTTTGTCTCTCAATAAGCTATTCAACAAGCTTAAATTTATTGAAATCGGATAATATGTGTAAAAGTTATGAGACCAACAAAGTTTATCATGATTGACATAGTCAAGTGTAGCTCACCGCGTGTTTCAACAAGGTGATCTAAGTTTCATCATTCCCTATGATTTTTACATACATGAGATAGCAAGTTTCAAGGATAAATATTTATTATCCATTTTTCCAATTGGTACCACTGCGCGACGGGCTGTTTCTCTGTTTGGCTCAGTTTTCTATAAAGACGTTGTTACTGCGAGTCTATACAAGATAAGTTTTTGTCATGATAAATGTCATATCGTCATCAGGACAAAAACTCACTGCCATTTTTGCAACATCATTTTTATTTCTAAAAAATTATTGCTCCATTTTTGCAATAAAAAAGTATAAACATAAATTAAAAAATATAAGAAATAGAATTATAACAAAAAGCTTATACGTTTCTCAATTTTTAAACTACGCTATTGGGAAACCGGGACAATTTGGCGTCCCTAAGCTTTCTACAGGGCCACCGGGACGGATAGCCAGAAAACAGGACTGGTACGTATGGTCACTTTAGGTATGTGCCAAAAATAACAATAAAAACTGTATATATATCATTTTACAACCTCTAATTCTTTGGTATTAGTATAACTTTCATAATATATTTTCTATTTTTAGTAATTATCTAAAGCTATTTTAATATGAGAAATTTATTTTCAATTTGTTGTGATTTTTGTTTCTGCTTATGTATGTATTTATACTATAAAAATAACTTAGTAAATATGTTTGCTAAGCTTTGTTTTTAAAAATGAAATGATTTTTTTGTTGACATTTTTCCTGCTTCTAAGGTTCACCCTTTTTCTCTTAGAGATCCCTTCTTTATGCCCCTTTTATTTTGAAAATCCCCTTTTAGTGCCCCTTTTTGAAAATTGTCAACGGTAACACAGTTTCTGATACGCAAACATTACGCTCTTGTTCTCGTTTGATGGAGAGAATGGATGAAAAGCTTTCAATTTTCATTGAATTTTCAACAAATGCCGGCCACTTTTATCACCAGTCATTTATTTGTGCTCGTAAACTGATCGAGTTTAAAACAAGGTCCCCTTTAGAAAAAATATTATTATAGTCAAATAATTGAAATTAATTAAATGTAAAACAATATAAAAAATAAGTAAAATAACTGCAATACTCGTATAAAAGATACAGAACAAGAAAGAATACTACAAAGTGCAAATAAAATTTTTTTTACCTATTTCGAAGAAAAACATACATAAATAATTATTTTTAAAAGATTTTCTTCAGAAAATAAATACGGCAAAAATGTGCAAATTAAAATAGCAAAATCTAAAACCAAAAATCATCAATCAAAGTGATATTAAGAAATAATTTTTAAAAATATTATTATGAAAATATCAAGTTTAATTCAATAAAAAAAGTAATAATAATAACAAGTCAAAGAATATTTAATTCACCTTAAATAACCTTAAATAAAAGAAAAACAACACATACTCAAGATACTAATTTAATTTTTATTCAAGAAATTCTTTTCAACAAATTCTCTCAACTTTGCTGTGTTACTTTCAATAATTATTCTCTTTTTGATTATTGTGTTAAATATTTTTAAAGTACAAAATTTGATTTAAAAATATTAAAAAAAAACACCAAAAAACAAACAAAAAAGCAATTGTGATTTTTAGTATTTGTTCTGTGCTTTAAAATGGTGGGCAAGATATTGGCCATCAAGGAGTTCGAACAATTTAGCAGTCGTCGCAGCAGCGTTTACGTCGATCCAGAATGTGATAAATTCTTTGAGTTGCCACTTTTTATAGCGGCCAGTTCAAACGATATAACAACGAAATGTCAATGTTGGCAATTTAGTCCAGGTAAAATAAAATTTAAAAAATTTAATTTAGCTTTATTTGGTTTTATTTGCAGTCTGTTTAGAACTTATAGGAAATTAGTAAAGAGATTTATTGATTTAAATTATTTTTATTTTCTTCTAAAATTTTACTTTCTTCACGGTTCAGTTCGGAGTTAATGAAAATATAAAGAACCTTTAGTTACAGATCCATATGTATGTCCACTTCTTTTCTATATTTATGAATTTTAAATTATGAATTTTATAGAATTGTGGATTCTCCTTTTAAATATTGTACTTTCATCTGAACGAGTGAATTTATGTGATTAACGCATTGGGAGGTTAATAAAACCATAATTATGCCAATTTTTTTTCAGACACAAAGAAAATATGACGGATATGTATGTACTATATGCTTGTACATACATATGTATGTATAATTATGTATGTACATATATATTTTCTTGAATGATTAAATAAATATACATGTTATTAATTAAATTAAACATTTCCAAAGTAGTCATATTGGATTTTTTCAAAGTGGAGATTTTTAAATTGTTAACATTATTTTCTGTGACAGCTGATTTGACAGTTCTCAGCTGTTTCGGTGTGAGTTCGGTTTGGCAATTCACGCTAAAAGGATATTTGCAAATTATTCAAATTTATTTTGAAAAACATGTTTCAATGTGCATTTGATTGTGCTCATGATTCCGTGCCGGAAGTTTTGAACAAATTGCCTTCGTCGTACTTGTCGTATGACTGGTGAAACTGGGAGTGTTGCAATATATTCCTGAATCGTGAATGGTGAAAAGAGAGCACATCACTTAACTAGAACAAAAATTTTCACAAAATATTCCCACCGTCGATCAATAACATATCAATGAGTATCTTAATTATTTCAATTGTCTCCCTCCAACGTCAGCGTCATGTAAAAGTCACAGGTCCATCTCATATAAAGTTCCAGAACTCGAACTGTTTGCTAGTACATACTTGGGAACCAATTACACGACTTGCCTTGTGACAGGTTCTCTTCCCTCTAGGGTTTATTCAGTAAAGAAAGCACCTTGTTAAAAATTATATTCAGAAAAAGTAAAAATGTGGTGCTCTTTATGGACCAGTTCTTAAGATTTGACCCATTTAGATTAGTTTCTGTGGCTATATATAAAGTCACATGTCTACACCGATAAAAAGGCATTTGGAAGTCGGTATTCGATGACCTATTACCGAAATAAAATCGATTCACGGATATTAGAAAAATGTTTCTGTGCTTTATTTCCCTCCATGGTTTACTAATACACTGGCATGGTTAAAAAAATCGACGGAACAGATTCCATAAAAAGTTTAAAAAAATAATAAAAGTTCAATGGATCGAATCGAAGCCTTTCAATATTGAAAACAAAAAATGTTACGATTACTATGTTAGTAAAATTAAATATAACATCAAAAATAATCCAAAAACTTTGTTAATTCAAAACAGAGAGTTTCATCGTACCAGAAGGTTTTGGTCAAAAGCGGGATAAGAACAGTTGAAAAGCGGGAATATGAAGAAAATATGAACCAAAAAGCGGGATTTTGAAAATATCTTTTGGAAAGCGGGATGTTGTAAATACACTGATCATAATATATGATTTTTTGTAAATGTATGCAACTACACAGTTCCATATCGTTAGCTGAAATTCAAAATAACGTAACTAACAAAAAAATTGAAGTCGCATTTCCAATTATTATATCGAAGCGCTTGTGCCTACAAATTTTCAAACTGTTTGTTATCTTAAAAATCAATCGCATTAAAAACGAAAATGTAGATACTTTAATAATTGTTATGAAACAAAAATTTTATAAATTGCTGTAATCCTCAAGAAAATTTTGTCTTTAACTTATGAAACATGAAGCCGTTAGGACCCGACAAAAATAAGAAAGTTGTAAGGCAGTGAGTGAAAAAATCCAAAGTAATCTTTTATAAAATTCAGTTTATAGTCAAAAGAATATTTTTGATCAAAAGCAGTTCTGTTTTTTCACTTAATGTCTTGTAACTTTGTTCAATTTTGTCGGTTCTTAAGAATTTTATGTATCATGGGTTCGGCACCAAATTAGTTTCAACTTTGCGCTTTGAAGGCTATTTCTGGGTATTTTTTTTTAATGGAGACAAATTGAAGGTATCAATGTTAGTCGAACTCTATGGTTTTAAGTCGTTCAATTTAATTTTTGCAATTATAAATAATTTTCAATACTACGTGCCTTACTTGACTTCACCATCCTCACACTATGAAAGATATAAAAAGAGCTCTGATCATGAGATCATGGTTAATCTTGAAATATTATGGTGTTCAGTTCAACCCTTATACAGTCAAGAATTTGTCTTTGTCTTTTCAATTATTACATGCACTTAAATTTCCTTTCTCAATAAAAATATGTAATTTAACTGAATAATTAAATTGAACGAACTTAAGCCTGAATAATTAAGTATCTTAAGATTTTGACTATAAATTTTTAAGTATTGAGTTTTGAAGCGATGTCTAAACACACTTTTCAATTTAAGTTCCTTTAACTGAATGAGTTTTTATTCGATCAACACAAGAAAGATCTATTTTGCTCAGCTGAAACATTTTCGATATTTTTGGAAATAATTAAAAAAACAGAACTATAAATTTTAAAACTCGAAAAAGTGGGATAAAGCGGGATAATCCCGCCTAAAGCGGGTTGTCTGGTCAGGTTAATCATACCTTACAACTATGAAATGCAACGGTACTACATACTCTAATGATGCAGATATCGCAAATATTTTTGCTGAATTCTTCCCCTCTACATTCTCAGCAAATACTTTTAGCAACTCATCGTGTCCACTCTTAAAAAATCTTAGATCACTAAAACGCTCTTGCAAGCCTGGACCTGATGGTATTCCGAGAAACATTTTTAAAAAATTGTGCTGAGTCGTTAGCCTTTCCTTTAACGTATTTATTTAACACTTCTCTGAAGTTTGGTTTATTTCGTAGCTGCTGGAAGGAATCATTTATCATCCCTCTCTACAAATCTGGTAGTCGTAGTAACGCCACAAAGTATAGGGCTACAACAAAGTTAAATGCTATTCCTAAGTTGCTCGAGAAAATTATAACGGATATGCTAAAACATGAAATATCATCATCAATTCCTTCTCCAAAATAGCATGGTTCTTGTCGCGGCAGATCTACAACTACAAACTTAATGGAATTGACGTGCTATATCAACGCAAGCTTTTATACAGACTTTAGTAAAGCGTTTGACAAGGTAAACTATAAGCTATTGATTGAGAAGTCTTATGCAACTGGATTTACCAGTAGCTTCCTACATTTGATAAAATCGTATTTAAAAAACCTCAAACAATGTGTTATTTTCAGTAACTCAAAATCTAGGTATATTGAAGTAATATCAGGTGTTCCTCAGGGCAGCCATCTTGGACCTCTTTTATTTCCCGTTTTTATAAATGATCTACCCAAAGCCATTGAATTCTGTAATATTCTGATCTATGCCGATGATGTTAAACTCCTCTCAAGGATTGCAAGAAATAAATGATACCATTTATGTCCAGGCGGATTTGAATAAGTTCTATAATTGGTGTATCGTAAACCTATTGGGATTAAATCTAAATAAATGTAAATTGATGACTTTCACTAGATTTTCACCATTTTCAATCAGTTACTTTATTAATGGTACTGAGCTAATAGCTGTGGACTCAATTTTAGACCTTGGAATTTACTTCGACAAAAAGCTTAATTTCAACACACATGTTACATTTGTGGTTAATAAGGCTACTGGTGTTTTATGGGCACAATAATTTATTGATCCTTATGTAACGAAAAATCTATTCACATTTTTAGCAACGCCCATTCTTGAATATGGCTCTGTAATTTGGGGTCAGCAGTACAACGTATATATTAAAATGCTAGAATCTGTTCAAAAACAATTCCTATTATTTTGCCTTCGCTATCTTTAGTGGAATCCAGTTGTGAACCTGCCTGCCGCCTTATTGTAGCCGATTAGCACTTATAAGCTTCCCTACATTGAAAAGCCGAAGGATTGTATCCAACATAGTATTTTGCGTTAACTTATTTCAAGGGCAACTTTACTCTATTTGTCTTCACAGTGAAATAAACCACAACATTTCAAACAGGCAGCTTAGATCATACGAACCCCTTCGTCTACGATATCATAGGACAAATTTCATGAATTTCGACCCATTCCGTAGAGCTTGTTTAGATATTAGCAAATTTTATGATTTAATATTTCTAAGAAAAGACTTATATCTTATTATTTAAAGTCAAATGATTATATACATATATAATTCTTTATAACCATTGTAATTTATGTATTATTTTTGTAATGCTCAGCTGTATTTATAATAGCTGACAATGAATAAATAAAAAAAAAAATAAATAAAAAAATTTCAAATGCCACGTATCAAAACAGGATGTTTTATTATATTACATACACCCATACAACAATGTTGCCTATTCTATATATTGGAACGGATATGTATTACTTACTACAAATCCATAAGAATTTATTAATATTAAATATTCATTCTTAGCTGTAATTAAGTCGTTGCGTAATAACTGTTTTACAGTTATTCAATCACTGGAGATGATGGAAATTTTATCGGTCTATCAAATCTAATCTTACAAACCAATAGAATAATTTCATAATTTCATTTTTAGTGAGTCCAATATTGATTATAAAATAAAAACTGAACACGAAAAAAATAATTCAATTGCAATATTCAATTATTGTTTGTATTTTATGGAAACAAACAGCCGCCCACTCCTATTATCTATGTAATTTTATATCAATTTGTTCTCTATTAGAATTATTTCAAATGTACATATATTTTATTCTGTTGGCATTTTGTGGTCATAAATTTTATCTAATTTTTTTTTTATCAATTTTGTTTAAATTTGTTATTGTATCTGCTGTAATTTTATTATTCTACTCGTGCAATAATTCTGATGCTGTTCATCTAATTTTTTATTTTATAGACGACTTGAAACTTTCATGTGAAAGCTCACCTTTATAAAAAATATAAATAAATAAATAATATAACTCATACACAGACAGATTGGATAAAAATTTCTGAACAAAGCAAGTTGTTGTGTGTTGTCTAGTGTTGTCAATTATTCGGGTTTCATAATCGTTCGAATAAAATTTCATAATTTTTTCTTGTTCGAACATCTGAATAATTTAAAACTTTTATAGGAAATTCGAACGAATAACGAATAACATTTTTCATTCGAATAACCACTTTAAAACCACGAGTTTTATTATATCCTATCACTACCCTGCGTTAAATGTTGTACGTATTGTCTTGAACGTACTTGTCTTATTAATGGTGAAAATGGGAACGGTATAAAATGTTCCTGCGTCGTGTCCGGTGAAAAGACATCATATCACAAAATGATAACAAACATATTTGCAAAACACCCTCATTTCACTGTACAAGCAGATATATTTTTTCCAAATCAAAAATATTTGCTTAGAGTACAGTAATATTTAACTAGTATTAAAGAAAACAACGCAGGACAAAGACCTTAAGTTTGGGTCTAGAACCTATCACGGAGTATCTTAGTTATGCCAATTGGCCCCCTCTAATGACAACGTCATGTAAAAGTTAGCGGTCGATTTCATATAAAGTTCCGGAAGTCAAACCGGTTGCTAGCCCTTGGGAACCAGTTACGTAACTTGTCTTGTGACAATTTCTCTTTCCTCTAGGGTAGTTTAGATTTTTTTAAGGCGTTAACAGCTATTTCATTTTCAGCCAAACTCTTTCCTACATATTATTTCTTCGATTGAATTAAGACAACTCTTCTATGTCATTTGGCTCATATTATTGTTGTCAAGAGTGCAGAAGTTGTTGAAAATTAAATCTTTAACGGAATTACGTAATATCTCTTACACAATTATTTATAATTTGGTATAATTTGCATACTTAACACATCCTATTGTTAACAACTGAAAAAAGTAATTAATTTAAGACGTTATTTCATATTTGTAAATGTAAACTAATTTGTATAAAAAATAGTTTAAAAAAGTTGTTCGAATATTCGACAAAAACTGTTGGAATAATTTTTTATTCTAAATTGCAAAATTTTGTTCGTTCGAACAAAAATGAAAAAAGTTGTTCGAATAATCGAATAATTCTTATTTGAATGATAACACTTGTGTTGTCTTAGAAGCAATAGGAACAACAATGTGTTTGCAATTAGAAAATGATTTGAATTTAAATATCTTTTGCGTTATTATTACAATGTAAAATTTATTTAGTTTGTTTAAATATATGTAAATTGAAATTTTTAATTATAATTGTATTACTTTTTTAATTTTATTTTTAACCCCCAATCAAAAAAAGGGGTGTTATAAGTTTGAAGTGGTTATCTGTGGGGTGGGTTTGTCTACGCCATCGTAGAACCCAAAAAACGTCTCGATCGATTTTGATTTAGGTTTTGTGTGTGTGTGTGTGTGTGTTTGAAAGGTGACTTGATCGACAGTGTTCTTAGCTATGTTTGAAGAAAATTGCTCCAGCCGCTTAGAATTTAGTATCACTTCTTTTCTAGTTGTATCCTGTTCAATCTATGTGTATGTGGTACCGTAACTCCTAAACGGGTAGATCGACTTTAGTTTAGTTTTTTATTTTATTTTGCTTGAAAGTGATTTAATTAAGTGACTTGAAGAAAACCGTTTTAAAGTTATTCTGGTATGTGATGGAAATCGATCGATTCAAATCGGCGCCAATTTCAAAAACAAATTTTGCTGAAAGATGACTTATTTACGTTTTTTATTGTTTTGTATAAAAAGAAATAATTTGAACAAATTATTCTCAGCTTTGAAAACATTAAAAGGGGTAAATAAGTCATCTTTCAGTAGAATTTGTTTTTGAAATCGGCTCCGATTTCAAATCGATCGATTTCCATCACATACCACATTATTCATTTTGTTCGGTGGCTTCTAAAATTTTTAATTCTATGTTATAGTTTAATATAATATGTATGTATTTTTTCAAATAGTATTTTATTTTTAATATACTTATTTCAGCCGATACAAGTTTTCGTATGTAATTCATTTTATAAACCTTTTAAAATGGCTATAAACGATAGTTGTGTATTAAGTAATGCAAATAAAAAAAATTTCTTGCTATTCATTACCCCTAACAAAACATTTTACTTCTTTCTTAGTATCAATGTTTTATTTTAACCGCATCAAAATTTTTTGAACTACCTGATCTATCGCAGCGAGCATAAAATGATTCTGTTATGTATTCATTGACCACTTGATTTTCGAATAAAAAGTTATTGTTTCGATCGAACGAAACCAACTGCTTGTGGGTGTTCCGTGTACTAATAAAATAGTTGGAAGTTTTGGATTATCACAATGTAAAATAAAGCACGTTTATTTTATGCGCTTATTGGAGACCACACACCTCCAACATTTTGATCCCTTCGAACCAAGCTATCCCACGTAACGTAAAGTATAACATATTAAATAGATTTTTTGTTTGTGAAAAAAATCCAATATCCATATCCAAATCCACACCGTAAGTAGAACTACTTAGAACGATTTCAATTCAAATACATAATTTCACAAAAGCATTCTGAAAATTTATAATGTTCGTAAATTATATGGAGGAAAGTATGATTACACAGCGGAACTGACTTTTTGGTGCCAGTTTTGTACGTGTTGATGAACCCTCATAACTATGTTGAACTAATTTTTTTCCCAGTCAGCTCGCGTTTTCGAAATATCGCGGTTTTTATATAACATGAATATAAAATATCTTTTGGTATCTTTCGTTTAAATTATGTGCGATACAACTTAAAATGAGAAATTTTTTCAACAAGAAACTAGTCTACGCAAATGCATATGTTTCTTTTGAGTATAATAATTCCGGTGGTTGTTTTGGGATATCTGTCCAATCTCTCAAGGATGTTGAAATTTCTGCACCTGCACTTTTAAAATAAATGCCCAAAATTTTTGGCATTTTAAAACAATTTTTATATAAAATATCAATCTAAACTGAATTTTGACTTAACTGCACAAAATATTTGTTTTCTGTGACTATTTTTCCTTTTTTAGTTGCACTTTGTATACCTGCACATTTAAAATATTTTTTGGCAGCTTTACATTATTTTCGTAGAAAAAATCAAAGTTAGCTGCACACACTAAATAATTGTGTGTACGTGCACATTAAGGCAGCTAAGTAGATTTAAGCTAACAGCATTTTTGAGTTATCTGCGCAAAAAATCGTGAAAAGTTGATTGTTTAGCTAAGTCAAAATTACTGTATCACAAAAATTCCCACAAAAAAAAAACTTACACAGCATGCACAAGACATTACAGGAAACAATATTTTAAATTTAAATAAAAACTATCTCAAAATGTAACGAAATATTTAGAGAATATCAGGAAATTTTAGTTTATTTACCAGTTCCGAAAGATGCAATGGATAAATATCCTATTTTATAAGTAATAAAATCATTATCCTTTATTCTGAGTCCAAATACTGCAAAAAAAAAAATACCTCATTTGCATTTTTTCAAATATCACGAATTTTATATTTACATGATGTGATATCCCATTTTTATTTTGCTGGAAATATCTTTCTTTCTGATGTACTTTAGGAAACGATTAGAGAGCACTATAATCAGTGATACTTATACAAAGCATTCCACTTTGTTCTGTTAAAGTGATTAAACAAACATTTTACTTGGCTTACGAGAAATGGTATGACTTCAATTTCATGAAATTTTTATGAAACTTCTGTATAAGTTTGAACCGTTCACATTTTTTTTTAATTAAAAAAATTGTATGGACATTTTACTGCCTGTTTATCGATGTCGAAGGAATTCTTTCTTTCCTACAGTTATATTTGAAATAAGGACAAAGTTTTAGAATTTGTTTTTATTTCAAATGGGATTGTAATATTGAAAAATGTCTTTCGACATCGATAAACAGGGTATTAGTATTTAAACAGACGATGAAAGTCATAACTTTAAAAGAGAACTTCAACAATTTCATCGTGTAAATTTAGTCGTACAGTCAGTCAAACAAACGTTTGTAATATATATAAAAAAAAACATTGAAAATTTTGATATTAATGAAAAATAGGATTATAATACAAATTTCTTATATGAATCAAAATAAATTTGGCCGTCACTTACGCCATTTTATAAATATGTGTGTCAAAAAATTTCATATAGTTAAGAAATAACGTGTACTTTTAATTTCCCACTTTCCCGGGAAATTTTTGAGATTTTCCCGGGAAAACGGGAAATTAAAAGTAGACTTCCCAAACCCTAATATTTACGTAAATTTCTATTTTATATTTATTCACGTAAAATCCCATAAAAAGAAACAAGTTGCGAAAATGGATAATTTTTCATAATTTTTCCTAAAGGAAAATATCATTATAGAGCGCCAAAAGAGAAATTTTTCTTATCTTCGCTTCTAATTTGGTAATTGGTATTAGAAAAAGAGAACTTCTTGCAATCACAAGTATATATAAAAATCATTACACATTCGCACTACTTCCGGATCGCAAATTCTACATTTTCATGACTTCTTTGGAGTGTAATTTTTTGCTGTGATCAAGATTTAAAAAAACAAGGAACTCAATTTGAATTCCTGGGGTAAAATTAACAAAAAATTAGACTATTTTTTTTAATAAAATAATAGCGCAAAAATATTATTAATATTTAAAATTGATATTTAAAAAACAGCGAATTCAATTTGAATTCATGGTAAAATTAACAAAAAGTAAATTATTTGTTCAAAAACATGTTTCTGAAAAAATTTAAAAAGTATCGTCGTATCGACAGTAAAATATCGCCGATACCGATGTATCGGCAAATTTGAAGTATCGACGATATATCGGTATCGGTCACATCCCTAATTATAATACTTTTCGTCTAGTTTAACATAATGAAACGGGAATGCTTCTCGAAGCAAAGCTATTCTTCAATATTGAAATCAATTATCACATTTTTTCAAGGAACATAATAAAACTAGTTCCCCTTATAGTTAATAAATTTCTCACACTCAGAATTGCACCAACCGCAGAATTATTTTAAATATTAGTGATCTATATATTTTTATTTAATTTGACTATATTTTTTTCGCTATTTGATTTTCTAATACACAGATAAGCATGTGAAAACTACTATGTATTAAGTGTTTACAAAAATTCAAATAATATGTACATACAATTGATGTTTTAAATAAAAATAGCTCAAGAACATGATCATCAATTTACTTAAGAAATTATCAAATGTCTAAACGTTTTTCAAATATTAGAAGCCTGAATAAATATAAAGTACAGAAAATAAAATATCAAACATAAAAAAAAGTTCACTTAAGTTGACTTTATACGACATGTTTCTTACATATGGCTTGACAGGTGTGTGAGACATATGTAACTTCGCATGGTTTTTCAAAATTGGCAATTTAAACACAATTTATAATTTTTGCTTTCACACGTGCATGTGTAATTACATCTGACGTAACCTCTGGATGTTCACAACAGCTGATTTTTTGCACAATTTTCATAAATATATAAAGCGTGCTGTGCTTTTCAATGTTTTTTCAGCCAAACCACACTTGTTAATTTAATACAGCTGATGTCATATACTTTGTCAGATGAAAATAGAACACGCTCTAATTGAAAATTTTTCATATGGCTTTACTTCTGTAAATATCATCTGACAAATGTTTCACATGTTTCACATGGCATGTATAACTTTTGTAGTGGGAAAATTGACAAGTCAGATGAAAAAAACATATCGTATAAAGCCAGCATTAAGATGGGGTCACACCGGGAAAATATTTGATGAAATGAGAGTAACCCAAAGTTTTAAATTGTAAAAAATTCCAAAAATCCGTATGCTGCAAATCGAGTGATTTTAAATTGTCTGATTTCTAAGAATGAATCTCTAAGAAGGATATTATATTGGCCGTAAAAATGTATAATAATGCGGCTCACACTGAAATTACTGTTTCTTTACTTGGTAAAATGAAGAAATTTTCAACACATTTTGCCCCAATCCCCTTAGTTTTTTCAAAAATATATTTTTATTTCTAATAAAAACCACATTATTTTCATCATTATCATTTCTTTTACACACTGTATGTGGCGAAATACCAACAAAGCTACTATGCATGTACGCTCGTCGCTCTCGCATTAACGACTAAATAGAAGAGTATAAAAAGAAATGAAATAAAGAGTAGGTACAAACAATTGTTTGGTGAAATGACTAACTTTGAACTAGATACGCTTTGGGACAGTCATATTACTAGTTGTAATAACTGTATACAA
The DNA here is from genome assembly GCA_956483635.1 of Panzeria rudis. Lineage (NCBI taxonomy): Eukaryota > Metazoa > Arthropoda > Insecta > Diptera > Tachinidae > Panzeria > Panzeria rudis. The sequence continues at coordinate 157,715,082 of OY101449.1, read as the reverse complement.
ATGCACTAGTTGGGCTCCTATGACAACCTAATGTTAAAATCGATAGTTCGATATATGAAAAAAGGCCATATAGGCAACTAGTCTGAAGTAAAAAGCAACTAGTATAGTTCTAACTACATACTGGTTACTTTGTCTGCAGGGTATCTATTTAGCCGCGAAGCACACACACAAACAAAGAATATGTTAGTGTATGTTTGGCCACCACTGATTTACATACACATATAATTTTTCACATGTTTCTTCTTATTTGATGTAATTTTTCTAGTGATGATACTGAATTTATCGAATGATGGTGAGTGGAACAAATTGAGTTAGGAACATTTTATAATGATGTTGAAATATATTGACCGTTTAGCCCTTTAGAAATAAGCCTATTAGAAATAAGCGTAGGTAGACAATTATGAGGGTGACATTATCACCTTTGGAATGAATCCTTTCCATCAAATGAGCTTTTTTCTACCCCTAGAAAAACGTATAGCTGCGCCAATGCATTTAGTACTGAACAACATTTGTGTGTTTTTTCTTTTGTGCATGAATAATCTCATAATTTTTATAAGACGGCAAAAAGTAAATAAGTAATATCTATCGATGCCTTCAAATAAAAAAGTCTAATTATTTTATGTCTAATTATTTCATTGACGTTTGATCGATTTGCATTTTATATATTTTTTTTTCCATAGAAGAACTGACATATTTATGATATAAACAAAAAATTTAAACAAATAAACTCTTAGAATATATGATAAGTGTTTTTTATAACTTTTGAGAACTCCTATACGTAACATGTTAAAAGTATTTCTGATAAGATTAATAAAATATTTTGTTGTTTCAGTGGGCTCTAATTTTTATTGGTAAACTTAATAAGACTTAAAAACACATCTATTTTTTTCAAGATATGAAACCAATATTAAAAATAACCCTTTATGTAGGCGTTGCCGTAGTCGGGTAAAAAGTAGGGGTGCGACGAACGTTCGCTTTTGCATTTGCGAACTATAAGCTTGTTTGTGATATTCGCATTTGCTTTCGCTAAAACGGATGCGAATATTTAAAGCAAAAAGTAAAATTAAAAATAAATCAATTTATTAAAGTCGGCAAATCTTTTTTTTCTGGAAAAGAAGAGCAAATTACTTTTTCTTATAAAAAATTATGTTTTGTATGCTAGTTATTGCCTTTTTTATGAATAAATGAGCGATATGTAAACAAAAGAACGTAAGTACAGTTTTCCAATTTTTCATGAGTGTAAAAATACTATGTGTGAAGGAACATTTGATTAACAATCAACTAAAATTTTTAACATCGGCTTGACAGCGAGACACGTTTGGTTCAGTTTGCCGGTGTGAGTAGCATATTATTCTGACTTGTTTTGACGTTAAACAAAAAATAGAAAAATTAAACACTAAGCGATTTCATTAAAAGTTTACTCTTTTATCTGAGAATCGATGTAGATTCACGGGGCTTATTTTATTTTTCGAGTTATTGTTCGATGTTTTTACACCATATTTTTAACTTGTTTTATATCGTTTTTGGGTTTCAGTAATTCATACGTAGTCGTATATGCAAAATTTCATTAGTATAGTTTATGACATATGTAAATGTAATTATTCGCTTTCGCATTCGCAAAAATGTGAACTTATTATACGCATTCGCTATTCTCCTAGTAAAAAGTAATAATTACACAAATATATACGGTTTTGGACTGGATCTACTGAACGTTTGTTCTATTGATTTTCGGTCGCTGACTTCAAAGCTTCAACAAACGGATTATTGGCTCTAGTTTGCGATATACATACATATAACATTACATATTGTCCATACCATGTCAAACTATCCAATATGCAAATCAGTAAATTTATAAATAGAGCGCAAAAACGCTTCAATTGTGAACTCAAAATCTGTGTTTTCTTAAAAGTAAAAGTTTTGAAATATTTTTGATTGCGTTTTCAATATTCTATGAAAAATTCAACCTTTTCCAACGAAGCGTATCGTACCCATTAGAGAATCATGGTAACGAATCTAAGAAAACAATTTTGCATATTGGATAGTTTGACATGGTAGGGACGATATATTCAAAGTTAAAGGAGTTGCACGACATACATATGAATAACTTGAGAATTAAAATAAACTAGAAATTCTGTATTTGAATTCCTTATTTGAATTCCATTCAGGTCGTATAAATATGAGTCTTTATTCCTATGAATACTTTTTGGCGATATTTAAAAAATTGTACAAAATTACAATTACATATGGGCACTTTCAGCGAAAAGTCAACTTTTGTCGCGTTCGCGATCAAGCACTTAAGCTTGTTATTTTTTTCAAAGAAAAACTTAATGATATTTTTTTACTTCTTAATATTTTTGCGTAGAACTTAAGTAGCTCTAAGTGAACTGAAAGAGAAGGAAAACAAAACTTCGGGTTTTCTTTGGAAAAAATAAGCTTAAGGTGCTTGATCGCGAACGCGACAAAAGTTGAATTTTCGCTGTAAATGCCCATATTTGGTTTTAAAAAATCGAAAACGAAAAAGATTTCATTCCGATTTTGCACATACAAAGAAAACAAACCATATATCATTGAAATCGATATATAAATTTGTATTTTATATATTCTTAATTAAGTGAGGAAAATCAATTGATATACAACAGAAACATTTTCAAAACTGTGTGTGTATGTGTGTGTGTGAGTGGCTGTTATATCAAAATCAAAATTTCCCTCACTGTCTTATTTCCTAATTTAAAGCTTTCAATCACCATATAAAATTCAAAAGGGTCTATCATAATTTTTAAAAATGTTTCATTAGATATACAAATTTAATAAAAAGCAAACTATTGTGATTACATAATTTGTCTTTTCAGCATAGTTATCATTGACTCAGACTTTATTAATGCTACTAGCCAGAAAAAATGTTGTATATAATTATAATATGATAATTGGCCCTTTTGCATTTTATATGACGACATGTAGTTTGACATTTGGTTGATTATTGCGATGATTTGAGTTTATCCGATCACAAATTCCATACCCAGTGCTATGCCTGTACGTTAGACTGTCCCATATTTTTTTAAAGTTTTAAATAAATTTGTAATTGATTGCTGAGCACTCCTTAGTTCTATAGCTATTATTTAAGCAACAAATTGCATCGTCTTAATAACAAAGAAACGCAAGTCGGCACGGGTTAGCGTTCATAAAAAGGACAACATTTTTTTCCTGAAGTACATTGTGTCATTGCGAAAATATTTGTAGGATATGCGTAAAAAATCGATTTCGAAACATAAGAGACAGGCTAATATGTGAATATATCGTAACGATGATATGTACTCCTGGAAAAAATATTGACCGTTTTTAGGACCGTTAACCTGTGCCGACTTACGTTTAAATCAAGTAAATATGAATTGCGATAGTGCTGCGATACGACATGATAAAAATTGTTTTATTTGTATCTTTCGTATGGTTTTCTTTGTTATTAAGACGGTGAAATTTGTTTCTTAAATAATAGCACTGGAATTAGAGAATGATGAGCATTATGAACGCATTTAAAGCTCAAAAAATATGGGACAGTTACTGTACGTGTATCTTAATATGTAGTTTCATGCAGACGTATACCGTGAATACTATAATATAATTAATACTTGTTGTTGTTTCCTGTTTATGTTGCGTTTTAATTTAAATGTTTTTTTTTTAAATCTATAAATGACATGAAATTTCAAAATTCATTTTGTAACTGTATTTGAGTCTTGATAGTTTGTAATAATTTGTGCAAACTTTTTTTTACTGGATAATTAATACTGGAAAAGGACACAAACGCACGTATTGTTATTCTTTATTAAAAAAACGACTTTGTATAAATATTTAATTTCTTAACATTAATGTTAGCTTAGGAATTCATTAAAAGGGATAATTTTTCATCGCTTTCTTAAGGCTTGTTTCCGTATACACCGTAATTGTCGACGAAAACGAAATTCTATACATAAGCAACGAAAAAAAGTTAATTTTAGAACTTTTTTCGTTGCCGATTACGGCGTATGCAAAAACGAGCCTTTACAAACACATACATATTTTCTATATTAAGAGATTTCAATATTTTTGTTCAAGCAACCATTGAAGCGAGTTCCAAAAATCACTTCCTTCCGTTCTGCCGTATTTCATCTCAACTTAAATATCTTAAAAAAATTCAATATAAAAATTCAAATAAGTTTCACGTTTTTAGAATTTGGAACTATTTTGCAAATATGAAATGCTATTTTTTTCATCATAAATCTTGTTGGATTTGAGAAAGAATTGAAATTTTTTCATGCTTTACGAAATGTTTTTTCTCGGCCAGACTGAAAAACAAGTTTGCGTACGAAATCAAGTCTAAATCTAGAACTCACACTTGAAACAGTATAAAACAAACAAACAAACTAAAAAAAAAATAAATAAATAAAACCTGTAACAAGCTGAAAAGGGGAACTGATAACACCTGCACTTTCAACACAATTTTTACCATTTGAGGCAATAAAATACGAAATAAATCTTATCAACTAAGTTGCCATCGAACAACTCTCAAGTGTTTGAATTTTTTTAAATCTTAATTGCATGTGAAAATATTCAAAGTATTGTTTTATTATTAACGATTATTTTTTCTTGAAAAGTAAAGAAAAAAAAAGTCCAAAACTAAAGATTAAATGCGTACCTGACCTATTGTTATTAGTTTATATTGTTTTATATTTTTTTTTTCTTTCAGGTAAAGAACCTGCTTTGCGTTCTTTCGCCGAAATCAAACAACTTTTAGATCAAGGAAAAAAGCGTGATGTAAAATTTATTTTACGTGAGAATTCCTGGCCCATTAATTCACCCATTAGATCGCAGTTATGGCCGACGTTATGTGGCCAGCACAACACAAAACCGCCCATGGTTGAGGGTTTCTATTGGGAAATGGTTCATCAGGTGGGTCATTCATTACCTTAAAAATGGTGTAATTGATTATATATAATTTTTTTATTATTTAAGGTTTTTGGCACTACGGAACTATCGGAGAAGCCCATAATGTTGCCAGCATTTGTTGATGCCACTCATTGTTTGCCCTACCATTTAACACGCACCGGTCGTGCTGTAGCAGATCGTATTGTAAATGTTTTGGGTTATGATTGTCCCGATATCACTTACAGTCCAGTATTGTATCCGATTACATCGATTTTATTGCATTTTATGTCTGGTGAGTATTTAAAAAAAATAAGTTTGTTGTTTTCATTAAAGACTTCAAATTTGATCTAACTTGATCTCTCTTTTTAAATGCAACATTACTCTAAAATGTTTTAATTAAATAACTTCTTCGCTTCTCAACACCAAAATAAAAGTTTCCTTTATTTTCATCTAAAAATTGTTTTCAAATCAACTTTTAATACTTTATTTTTTTGTATTCAAAATTTAACCCAGTTTTTATTTGTATTTCGAACAAAACGCTTAATTAGCTATCAAATAAGTTTTATGTATTAAGATTCTTTGGAAACTTAACTTCTGTTCCATTATTTGATATCCGGATATTTAGCAGAAATATCTGACATAAATTTGCATTTATCCGAATACTTGTTTATTTATTTTTACATGTGCGCAACAAATAAAATAAATAGAAGCATTTTTAATTATTATTTATCTATCGATCTATCTGTTTGTCGTATTTTTTAAAAATGCGGTAGATAAACAATAATATTTTTATTAATATCATTTTAATACAAAATATCTTAAAAATAACTGTTCTAAATTTAGTTAAACAAATAATCATCACCTCAATCATTTTGTTCTTATTTTTTATTCATTTAATTATTATATTTACTCTGGTTTTAAAATTTAACAACTTTTGTGTGACAAATGAGTTCAAAATTATAATAATTTGTCGTATTCATTATTTCTTTTTTTTATATATAGATTAACACTTATTCACATTTCGTTCAATTGTTAGTTATTATAACCCACAATTAAAATCAAATAATGGAAAATTACAAGTCAATAAAAAACAAACAGTTTATTTCTGTAAAAAAAACAAAACATACATACATACATATTGGAGACCCTGCTCTGTATTTCACTCGAAATTAAAATAATGTCAGCTTTCATGGCATTATTTGTCGTTATACAAAAATATTTAGAACAATAATGGTGAGGTAAATCTACATTATTCTTTATTATGAGTGAAATACACAACAGTGCCACTTAAACAATATTTATCATTTGTAGCAAACAGCTATAACTCAAAAACATAAATAGTGTCGCCAATGACACAATGACAAATTGACAAGGTTCTAACGACTGATTCGAATAGACGTTTATAGGCGTTTTGAAAGCTGACGTCTGTAATTAATTTTGGGGGGGAGTTTAATTTCCCTTAATTTTTCGTATTGTTATCGGCATAGGAAGGAAATCTTGTAATCGTCGCGTTTAAGGTATAAAATGGGCTCAGCACTTTTATATAGAACACCACGAGGAGCTTTTTAACACTATAATACTAAGCTGTATGTGTCTTTTGCCTTTTTTTTTAAATTATACATGCATACACACACAAACATACATACGAGTACTTTCGAGTATATTCGTGCAAACCTCTACACTTTAACTCGTAATAAAATTTTTTGACGATGTCGATTTTTATAAATTTATTTACACTGAAGTAGATTCTAAAGATTTTGCTTTGGATACTTTTTCATTGAGAATTTATCGAGTCGACTCAAGCATTTATTCCGTTTTGCCACAGAATCCAAAAACAAGAATTTTAATTATAATTATTTTCAGTAAATTTTGCTGCAAAGGTGCTACAGAGTGCTAAGCCTAAGGGCTGATCAAAATTGAATTTGAATCATTTATACTGGTTCCGGCCTCGGCACTTGTATTAGCTCACTTTATGTGTACTAGAATACTCGTTTGTTTTTTTTTGAGTATATTTTAAAGCAACTTTATCATAACAAACCTGTTTTTCGTTTAGCTTTGACATTTGTAAGTGATTTATCAAGTTATTTAATAAGCGCAAACATTAAGATAAAATACTTAATAAACGATATGATTATAAACACTAAGGGCTGTATTCATAATAAATTATCAAATGTTAATAAAAGGTTTCATGAAACAGATTTCCATACAAAATTTGTTACATAAACCTTTCATAAACTTTTTGTAAGTATCTATCTATCTATCTATCTATCTATCTATCTATCTATCTATCTATCTATCTATCTATCTATCTTCTTCTATATAAATAAAAGAGTAATGTTATTGAGTGACTGACTGACTGATTGACTGACTGACTGATTCATCATCGCCCAGCCTAAACCACTAAAGCTAGAAAGTTGAAATTTCGTATGTGGGCTCCCCTCAGGATGTATAGATCCACTAAGACGCGGTTTTGGGAAATTCAAACGCTAAGGGGGTAAAAACGGGTAAATTCGGTAACCTTATATCTCCGGATCTAACTAAGGTAGACATAAAATTCCAAAAACAGCATAATAAGATAAAAAAATAAGGGGACGGGTGCCTGGTACTTTTTTGAAATTTTTACATTTAGGGGCCGAAAAAGGGTAACTATATAATTTCGGTACTTTTTTGTTAACCGTTTATCTCCTAAAGTAATGAAGATAGAAATTAAATTTAAAATGCATTCTTCTATTCTTACGAAGCCCTTAAACACGTTTTGATACTTTTTCGTAATTCGAATATATAAAGGGTAAAATTGGTTGCTCTTTTTGGTACTTTTTTTCCATACAACTATTTTTTAAGCAAATTGATATACATAGTGAATGAATATGTTTGTATATTTTCACTAAGAAAGGATTTTTGAAAATTTTAATTCTAAGGGGATTAAAAGGGGTAAAAACGTATAAAATCGGTAACCTTATATCTTCGAATCTAAGTAAGGTAGACATAAAATTCTAAAAGCACCATAATAAGATAGAAAAATGGGCGGACAGGTGTCTGAAACTTTTTTATAATCTGTACATTTAGTAATAAAGTTAGAAACTCAACTTGAAATTCATTATTCTCTGCTTAAAAAGCCCTTAAAAACAGTTTTGTATTTTTTCAAATTTGAATATATAATGGGTAAAATTGGAAGCCCTTTTTGGTACTTTTTTCCATACAACTATTTTTTATGCACATTGATTGAATGCATATGTTTGTAGATATTCTCTAAGAAAAAATTTTTGAAAACTTAAATTCTAACGGGATTAAAAGGGGCAAAAACGGGTAAACTCGGTGTGCTTATATCTCCGAATCTAAGTAAGGTAGACATAAAATTCCAAAAGCGTCATAATAAGATAGAAAAATGAGTGGATAGGTGTTTTATACTTTTTTTGAAATTTTTACATTTAGGGGACGAAATAGGGTAAAAATATAATTTTGGTACTTTTTTTGTTAATCGTTTATATTTTAAAGTAAAGGTACTTTTTCGAAAACTTAATGAAAATGTAGTTTTAAGAAATGTTACTTTTTGAAAAATGTTTTTTGGAAAGGGTACTTTTTGAAAATGGTACTCTTTTGAAAATGGTTACTTTTTGAAAAGTTACTTTTTGGAAAAGGTTCTTTTTAGGGCTCTGTACACCAAAAGTGTAAATTAATAAAATAAAATTAAATTTATTATCTACATATATTTTATATTTATATATATTTACGTGCAGATGTATATAACTTGAATATTTGTACATTTAGTGTTTAAATAACTGCCAACTTGCCTCAAAAATGCCTTCTTGGCGCTGAGGTCTAAATTGTAATGAATGAAAATATTATGTACAATTATATTCAATAAAAAAAAAAAAAAAAAAAAAAATCTTATTGTTTCCGATACGCTGTCCGTCAGTCTGTCTGTCTTTCTGTCTGTGACAGGCTGTTTTCTTGAGAGCCGTAAGAACTATGTGCTAAAGACTAAAGGGCGTTCTAAAGGGAGCAACGAAACATGTTGAAATACTGATGTAATATACAGACACTTTTATATAGATTCGAAATTTTCAAAGTTAGTGTTAATTGGTGTAGTCTGTAGAATATTTAACACAAAAAATAAAGGGTGTTCTGAAAGTTAATGTAATTTTGACTATGTAGCTTAAACAGTTTGCTGTATCTTGGAAACCGTAAGAGGCAAACTCTTGAATTTTTGAAAAACTCTAAAACTAAAAAATTCCAGAATTAAAAAAGTCAAAACGAAAAATCGCTAAAATGAAAAAATCGCTAAAACGCAAAATTCGCAAAAAAACGAATCAATTTTATGGTTATTTTTAAGTGAGTTAATTAATTTTTCTATATCTGCACAACAATGGCATAGCGAAGCACGCCGGGTATAGCTAATTATAAATAAGGGGATAATGATATATTTTTTATTAATAAAATTAATAAAAAAAAGAGTACGTTTCGTTTTGATTTGAATACTGCTTGTCTTGAAAGGAACAATGTATTTTTCTAACTACTCTTTTTATGCAAAGATAATTTATAGTTGAGATATGCAAATTGTGGAATAATAATATTCCTTATAATGAACGGCATTTTGCGAGTAGCTTATTGAAGTTTAAGACAGCGTTCACAGTTTTGGGGATTTGTCCCTAAATAGGGGATTTTTTTTAGATTGGGGATACAAATATTGTGCAAATTCCCTAGCGGATTTTTTTTAACAAACATTTTTTTTTCTGAATATAACGTTACGAACCTTAGCCTAATAATCAATTTGGAATCCAAATTTTGGATTCACAAAGCAAATACGTTCGAAATAATCATATTAATAAAAATTTTTAATATTGAGGCTTCAAAGTTTGTTTTTAATTTTTATCGAACTGTGAATCAGTGAAACCTCATCGGTTTTCCACTGTGTCTCTATATGAAAATACATTCTTTATTTCTAATAATCTAACTAAAGTGTTGTACGTTTTTCTTTAATAAAAAAAATCAAGTGCTTTTTGAATATGACTGAAGAGTATCATTCACTCAATCGACCTCTAGAAATCAACTTTTTATGCCATCAATAATAAAAGTTTTATTATCTGTTTATCTACAAAAGTATTGCAGAAAATAAGTTGTATATTTTTTATAGTTAAATTCACATAAAACAAATAAGTCATCATCTGCTTGGATTGTTTTTTATTCATCAACAATTTTTTATCATTTGTTATCGAAGCAATCTTTAGAGAGGCATTGCTTAGATTGTGAAACAATCTGCACAACGCGTGAGTTTTAGCTCGAATTTTTGTTTGTTATACACAGACATATCTTTCTATATGTATTAAGATTTCTGAGATAAAATGCATTTGTTTAAAACAGTGGTGGCCAAACATACACTACTGCCGACTTCCTAAATGCCAAAATGGTTTGCAGTGATGCAAAATCTTATGTGCATTGTTGTTGTAAACAATGTAAAGTCGCATCAGTGCAATGCATTTTGGCGTTTAGGAAGTCGGCCTTTCTTATTCTTTGTTTGTGTATGTGCTTCGCGGCTAAATAGATAGGCTGTGTGTCTGACACACAGTCAGGGGTGCCAGTAGTGGGTATTTATCCCCAAACGTGGACATTTTAGAAGTACTTTGGGGACAAAAAATTTCATTTGGGTAGAGGGGATTTTTCTGGGGATATTTAAAACAATCGTGGGGATTTCTTGTCGACAATTTAATAGAATTAAAGCTGACAATACATACAGCTTTTGTTCGAACGTTTTTTTTTTCAAGTAAAACACTTGAAATTTGTGCTAAACATTTTCTAAATTAATTTTCAAACTATTAAGGGATCCCAGAAAATAATAAATGAACGCGTGCAAGATAAAATAGTGTTTTCATGATTTCTAAAGAACTTGTTTCTTTGAATGCATTCTTAATGCCATCGTAAATCTTAATAAAGCTAGAATCAACAAGTAGAATCAACAATATTCCGTTTTGACATAATAAGGCTATAGTCTGGAGAGCCCGGGTTCGTATCCCAGCCGTATTAAAAATTTGTTTAATATATTTTTATTTTATTAATATTTCGCATGCATGCAAAAACGAGTTAAAATCATCGAGTTTTCATCGGTCATACGCACTCATTTGAATGACTAGCAGTATATTTAAATGTTAACGCATGACCTCCAATGGCACGCTAATCTTAAAATCATGAATTTTTCACCCGAATTTGAATGCATGCAGTACCATCGGAAGGATGGCAGCAATTCTGCCTTATTACCGTTGTCGTTTTCATGTCAAAATCGATTAAATGTTACAACGCTTGCTATATATTTTACATTGGAGTCGTTTAATTTCGACTACGACAACCGTAATAAGAGCCTTTGCTTTGTAAAATTTTTAAATCGCTTATTTTAAATTAAATATATGTATAAAATGGATAATTTGGAATACATCAATGAAATCTTAAAATATCAGAACACATTGCTAGTATGGACTGTATCGATTTTTGATCCGAGTTTAAACAAAAACTAAAAAAGTGCAAACTAAAAGCCAATGAAATAATGATTTTAAAAAACAATTTCAAAAAACAAAAAGTTAATGTCAGAAATAATAAAGCGCTAGCCAGGAAATATGATTGTTTTCAAAAGTATAGACAGTTTTCTATTAAAAATGCTAGACACTGAAAAATTTTAAATATAAGAAATAGTTTCCTTTCACTAATTGGGATAACGATTTTGGAAACGAATATGCAACAAATCTATACGAATATTGGTCAAAGGTGTACAGCATCTGAAGCATTACTCAATTTGCTTATTATTCCAACAACTAACTTAGAAGGAATATTTTCTAAAATATTCAATACAAATTATTAGAATCATTGTTATGGATATCTTAATTTAAATAACATTTGCCGTCAAGGATTTGAGAATAAATAAATTTAATACAAACAAAATGTATGACATTTTAAATTCTTCATGCAGTACCGACACTGAAGGTTGAGGCAACACGGGCGTTTTTAAAACGCGGCGTTTCTGCTTCTTATATTAAATTTGATGTTTTAAAAAATTGAGAACTTTCTAATTCAATATAAAAAGCAGAAACGCTGCGTTTTTAAAACGCTCGTGTGGCCTCAGCCGAAGTCTTATCAATTCTTGTGCATAAAGATATCACAAATTTATAAGAAATATGTGTAGAAAATAAAACAAAACATTTTATGTTATTTTTAATATATATTACACGTGAGGATTTGTGGGGATTTTTTTTTGGGATAGCGACAAATAAGACCTGGCGGCCTTGCACACAGTGTACGTGTGTTGATGACAGTGTTGCCAATTTGTGTGTAATTACACATATTGTGTGTAATTTCTACTTTCATGTGTATCTCATGTGTAATTAGTTTTATGTGTAATCTGTGTGTAATTTCTCTTTGTGGTCTATTTTTTTATTACTTTCTGACGGTTAAGTTTTCTCTTTTCGAACACTAGTTTTTTAACCGATTTATAAAAAGGAGGAGGTTAGCAACTTTGTGTACCGATTTTAAAAATTATCGTTTGTTTGAAAGGGATTGCTTGCAGTTTGTCCCACAATTTTTTTTTCGAAAATCGGACGGGCAATTGTGCCTTAATACGACAAAAGTAACGACATTAATGAAAAATGTTTTAGGTTAAGTTTTGCATAGGAGTTGTGTGATAAACTAAAAAAGATTTTGTTATAATGAGAAAACGGCCACTACTCAGAATTCTCTTTTTTTAGCCGACTTCAATAAAGGAAGAAGTATCAATTCGTTTGTATTTTTTTGTACACTTTATCTGAAAGTGTATACGTGCGGCTTAGTCCCGTAGAATTTTAAGTGAAAATCGGACGGTTAAAGTGGTAATCTGCAATACTGATTTATGGTCTAATTACCAAAATTTTTTATTTGAAAGGCGTGAAAGATTTGGTACTATGAAAAATTTAGGATTTTCTCTTTGTAGTGATGTCGGTTTTTTACAGTATTATTACGCAGATAAAAGAGGGGGCGAATTACGGCATTCGATATCGATCGAAATTTACATATAAATTGTGTTGAAATTTGGCCCCAGATTCGTAGAGACAACCGAACTTATTGCCAATCTAATTTTGGCAGTAGCGCCAAGTATCATAGAATTCTTATTGACGTTATTTTACAATAATAATGCTAACCGTTTAAACGCTTATGTGAACTGAAAGGAAAACAGTTCGTAATGGCAATAAAACCAATACGTTAACTTCTTTCATTAATACAACGAAAAATGTCATTAATGGTATGAAACAGTTCATATCAGCAATGAAAAATTACATAAACGGTATGAAACTTTTTTCAGGCACATTTTATACATTTTGTGTTATCATTAATAATATGAAATTTTTCCATTCGGAAAATGAAAAAGTAGCAAATAGAAATATGACTGAAGTTCAAATACAGATATCGGAAATGAAATATTTGAATCTTATAATTTTCTTTTTCTTTTATATTGATTTTGTACTATTGATTTTAAATGGCTGAAGCAAGCAGTAAAGGTGTTTGCTTACAAACATGAGATGAAGGGTTCAATACTAACATTTACAAATTTATTTAAAGAAGGTAAAATTAAATGAGTAATTTTCAAGTGTTAAAAATATTAAACTAAGTCTCTGACAGCATTAAATAAATATAAAAAGCCGCCTGGTGGCGCTTAGTTATATACATATGTGAACGAAAAAGTTTGATTTTAATTATGAAATTTATGAAAGCAATGACAAAACCATTGCTGCAACGTAAAAAATCATTATAAATATGTAGATTCTCCTTTCAGTGTGTATCAATTATAATAAAGCTAACCACTATTTAGTTGCAACAACCGATAAACAGTAAAGTAAATTTAGAAAGACAATTTTTTTAGTTGCGAGTACCAATAATTGGTACTCAAATCCAATTCATATTTTATTCGGTTGTGCTTATCATATTCATTACCTTGTCGGTCGATATAATCAATTTAAGAATTGTCAGAATCATATTTTTATTACATGAATGCTCTTATGGTAGAGAAGATGGATTGTTTTTTGGATTCATAGAAAATTTATAGCGTGAGTTGAAATATAGTATATTCAACTAATACTTTATCGACCTAACCATTTTCCAAGCAATCTTTTTTCTCGGTGTAGTTTTAAGCAATGTGCGTGATCTACTTCTGCTAATATTTTTAAGCTTTTGAAAAATTCTATTGTAGAAAATGTTACTATATTCATAAATTTGGTCGACTTTGAATCCGATAATCCCAACATAATATTTGAACAATAAAACTCGGTAGATAGTTTTTGAAAAATGAAAAGTCAGATATTGCTTTGATTAAATGTTCTCGTCACTTGATATACCTAGTAGCTTTTAAATCTTGCATATAATTACCCATCGATTTTGAAGATTTATCGCGCAACTTGAGATGAAAAATACATTCGTCTTAAAAAGCTGTAAGAATTACAAGAGTGCTTCAAGACTGAGGATAACAAAATATAATCACAAATATTATTGCTAGATGGCTTTCAATTCATTCATGTGTCATTCGAGTTTTAGAACAGGATGAATCTAAAAAGTTTTTGAGATGTAGTTTTTGAAGATCCCTCAAAAATTGGAGGTTCAATGCTAGAAGCTTAGATGAAATGAAAACTGAAATCCAATTGAGATTTTGTCATATGCTTTATTTTGTCAAATGCTTTAGGTATTTAAAGGACTTTTTCATTCTAAAAAACTTATTTTTTATAAACCGAAAGACAAAGTTAAAAATATATTGTTGTTTCTTATTCAAATTATTGAAAAATATATCATGTGTAATTTTTCTTCTTATGTGTAATTTGGGACTCGGTCATGTGTAATTTCCAAATTCTTCATTGGCAACACTGGTTGATGGTAAAAAACTGCCTATACTCGAGAGTATAGGAAATTTAGAGAATGGCCACCACTGGCTTAAAATTATCACAATATAAAACTAAACGATATCCGTACTAGTAATTAGTTTATATTTTTAATTGTAGTCCGTAATGAAACAAGAGGGGTGTTCTAAAATTCACAGATACATATCGTCGTGCCGAAGTTATCTTCACGTATATCACAAAAATTGTTTTTGGGGAAATTGAATTTAAAGAATATCTTTGTCAGATATTATACTTGAAGTTTATATGTCTGTCTATTCATTGTTAATTTTTTAATTTAGGACCATTTAAAATTAAAAAAAAAAATTATCCCAAACTGAAAAATAGCCTTAATATTTTCCATTAAAACCAACAAAAAAATTTGGTATTATCTTTCATTCTTTATTTGCTAATTTACGTTGATTTTTTCCAATATGTTTATGCTTATTTTAGGCCCATTTTTCATGGATCCAGATTACAAATGTTGTTCATATCACATTATAATATTAGTACATACATGTATGAATTTATTTTAACGTTTTAGATAAATCTATTCGTAAGTATTTTAAAGTATGTATTTCTTTTATATCAACATAAAAAGTTATTAATGCAATACATTTAATTAGCCTTGATTAAAAAATAGTTAATTTACTGTTTAGTTAGCTTTATAAAGTTAATTGGAAATTAATACATGAGAAGTAATAAAACGTTATTTCTTTATCTGTTTAAGTGTTATCTTTGTAAATATGAACGAACAGTGATTTAAAGGAATTCAATTATTGAAAAATTATAGCAAATATTAATTATCGACTGGTAAATATGTATGTATGTATGTATGTATGGATGTATGTATGTATGTATGTATGTATGTATGTATGTATGTATGTATGTATGTATGTATGTATGTATGTATGTATGTATGTATGTATGTATGTATGTATGTATGTATGTATGTATGTATGTATGTATGTATGTATGTATGTATGTATGTATGTATGTATGTATGTATGTATGTATGTATGTATGTATGTATGTATGTATGTATGTATGTGTGTATGTATATATGCCAGGTCCGGATCCAGCTTAAGCTTTTTTCGGGGGAACTTACCATTTTATAAAATTTCTTGTAGAAACTCAAGAGAAATGAGGTATATTATGAACGTTCCTGTGAGGGCATTTTCCCTCCCTCACCTTTTCCCCTCCCCTGGATACGGGTTTGGTATGTACGTGTATACACACGTTCATATGTAGTTAAAACAAGCTTTTCTGGATGAAAATAATGTAACATGTAGTAAACAATAATTTTTTTTATTATTTATAAATAACAAACATAAAGTTCAAATACTAAAGAAATCAAATTTTGCAAGATATGCTTCTGCCTCACAGCCTCCACTACGAAATAAAAAAAATTCTAGTATTATTTCTGACTTATTCAAAACATTTCTATTATTTTTTTTCCATTTAACTTTATTGTTATCAGCATTTCATTTATTTATTATTATTTATTTATTTAATTTTGTATCAGTATTTAACCATTGTACTGCGTGGTACACATTTGTACTCTAATTATTACCAATTGAAACTAGTTGGATTGAGTTTTTTGCTCTAATAAATCGGGAACACTATAACGATTTGTTGTGAATACAAGTCTAATGATGCATTTTTATTTTAAAAGTTTGAAAAAGTTGAAAGTTTATTTCCCTATGATACACTTTAAATGTAGAATGACACATCGTTGGCTAAAACTAAAAAATACTTTAAGTTTAGTACGCACCTCTACCTAAATTTCATTATTGAAATATTATGAGCCAATTCAAACTGGATGTCATATTGTTTATTTTGTAAAATCATTAAAATTTTTCATACATTTCGTTGTTTTAAAATATAAAGTTTTGAAATTTTAAAACGACAAAATGTATGGAAAATGTTTATGATTTTACAAAATAAACAAATGACATTGAGTTTGGATTTGTTCTATATCACAGTGCACCAGTGCAAAAAACACACGGACTTAACAGTATAGTTTCGATTCTACTATCAAAGGATAGTAAAACCCTATATGTACTCAGTTTGGTAAATTTGGTTACGCAACTTTTTTTATGGGCCTCCAAAGTTTCTGAAAATCAGTGGGACCTCAAAAATGGTGTCATCAGGTTTTGGCCAACAGCCAACTCGGACTTGGTGATACCACTTAACTATATATAGCAATAATGTAGCTAAGAGTCCGCTAAACAAATTTTATTGACATTTTATGCCAAAAAAATAATTTATTGGTGGACTTTTTTGAAAAAATATAGGAACAAAAAATTTTTTTACTGTCTAGAATAACTTACAATTTAATTTTTTTCTAACAATATTTGGCAAAGTTGTAGTTACAGTAAAGCTGAGCAACTTTTGTGAACATATCAATACAATCTGAACGTATTTAAGCACTTTAAATAGCCCATAAAAACTAATTTGTACTTTGAAAATGGTAGTTTTTCACCAGTTAGGCTATATTTTTATTGCATTTTTTACTTTCTTTGATGCTATTTTATAGGGTTTATTGTTGTTTTGCCAAATATTGTTAGTGAAAAATTTGGAGTCCCTGTAAGTTATGTTGAAAAAAGTGAATATTATAATTGCTTCCTATATTTTTTCAAAAAAGTGCAAGGAAAGAGTCTAAAAGAAGATATAGACTATAATTTTTTTTAATAGGACCACGAGGGGAGGTTGGGGGAAAATTTCTTCCTCTTTGACATTAACATTATTGAACCTACCACACTCCCTTTCTTAAAAACAGACATACATACTTACCTGAATTGTACAAATACAAAGAAACTCTTTTACTTGTCACGGTTGAAAGAGAATTTGTCATCTCGACATAAATAATTCCCACCGTTCAGAGATAGTGAAAATACAATTTCTAAGGTAAGTGAAACGTAAGGAACTACGTTCCTTCCCAGTGTCCCATGACACCGTGCGTTATTTTTTTTTTTTGTTGTTGTTAATGTTGGGCTAATAGAACCGGAGTGCTTGCTACATTCCAAATTTAATAATCGAAATCATCACCGCCAACCTGCAGATAACGCGACACGCATGTAAAGTATACTCCATAGAGGACTAGTCCAAAGATAACCCAAATGTTTGGAGAAAGAATGATCCTAGGGGTGGACCATATAACCCAGCTTTGCATTACATCGGAGTAGTAGCAAAACTACTCTATGTAACTACTTGATGGAGTACTCAAGCGTTCGTATTTTACCGATTGCAATCGTTAAAACGCGAGCACTTGTCGCTTAACCACAAACTCTTGTTTGCAAATGACATGGTCTATGCCTGCATTACATCGGAGTAGTGTTAAAGCTACTTTATGTCACTATTCTATGGAGCACTCAAGTGTTCGTGCTCTAACGATTTAAAACACAAACACTTGTCGATTAACTAGAAGCTCTTGTTTACAAATGAGATGGTCCATGACTGCATTACATAGCACCATACTGTAACCAGTCCGTTTCAGCTAAAATAGACCACGTAGTCCAATAATATCTGCAGGGCACTAAAACTTGCATGTATGTACGTATTACATATTTATTTAGGTTTGACTTTATTATTGTTCTTTCTTATCAATAATTTACGGGTGCTTGTACTACATTTAAATCACTTCTAGCCTGATAACATTTTTTAATAACTTTAATTATTATTATTATTGTACATGTAAGTATGTATGTATGTGTATTAGTTAATTGCAATTTAAATATTTATTTTATTCTATAGGCAAACATAACGAACGAGTGAATATTTACATTGTTGTTTAAAATTAATAAAAAAAATTTAATTATTAATTTTCAAAATAAAATAAAAAATTTATGAACAATATACATAAATACAAAGATTATGAGGGTTTTCTTATTGCTTTCACCTCCAGACAAGCTGATTTGATTTGCATATATGTATGTACATACTGCATATGTCTGTAGTTCTTATTATCTCTGTCACAGTTGGCGAAAAATATTAGAATATCAAATCAAATTATGGTCAGCAACGATTTATTTAATAAGGAAATGTTTTGTTGATTTGTTTACTTGTAAAGACAGATTCAATAAATCATCCTTGAACTGGAAAGAATATAAAAATTTTTATTTAAGATTAAGAAAACAAAGAGAGTGAAAGGCCCAGTCCAAGAGGTCAAAATCATAATAATATTATTATGGACATACGAGAGCGGTAGTAAATCTTTTCATAAGCACAAACTGTGAAGACTTTTTGGCCTGCATGCAAAAATAATAAACCTTGTGTTTGGAGAGAATCGAAACGGCGATTATCAAATCATTGTGTAGGAGTCTATCAAAACATCTGGCCGGAGAAGGAAAGCACAAACTATTTGGGACAAAATATATTTATTAACCCGCGATTAAAAAAGGGGACTGTTATATGTTTGTAGTGTGTATCTGTGGATCTGTCTGTTCCATCGTAGAGCCTAAACAACTGTATCGATTTTGGTTTTAGTTTCTTTGATTGAAAGGGGACTAGAACGAGAGTGATCCTAGCTATGTTTGAAGAAAATCGGCCCAGCCGTTTAGAAGTTATCACTGATAATTTATCACCTCTCTTCTAGCTGCATCCTTTTGAATCTGTTTGTGTGTGGCACCGTGGCTACCAAACGGTTGGATCCATTTTAATTTAGTTTCTTTTGTTTGAAAGCTGACTTGATCTGAAATCTTCTAACCTATATTTGAAAAAAAAAGATATAGCCGTTTTGAAGAAATCATAAATTTTCTTCGAGGGTTTCTAAAATTTTTAATTTAATGTTATTTAACAACCTAGTCCTTCTTAAGTTCATTGATATTTAAAAGGTGGCATCCAATAATCAGCCTTATTACGGTTGTCGTAGTCGTGACGAAGTCAATGCAATGTTGCAAAACTTGCTATATGTTTTACATTAGAGTTGTTTAATTTTGACTACGACAACCGTAATAAGGGCCAATGTCAACGGAAATAACGTCCATCAAAAATTTTAAATAAACTGAATAAATACTTTCTACCTAGCCGGTAGGTAGAAAGGATAATCAGCCAAGCCACTACTCGACATACCCAGAGAAGAAAACCAATAATCACGGCTAGAAGCTTATTAGGCGGCTGTTCACATATAGCATAACGCCACATTCGTGCGTTTTTAACTCCTTCCTCATCCCGCAACAAACGAATTTCCTTAACAAATCCCAAATCCCCCAAAGAGCATTACGCAATATGTGAACAGCCCATAGGAAGAAAATCTTAATTCAGCGAAGCCACTAGAAACGAATATCTATGGACACTGAATTCCTTTAATTACATTTTAGAGTGAAAATTACGCCCATGGACATCATTTCGTTGGATATTATTACATGCTGCCATTCAATAGACGACAAAGATTGCGCTACCTAATGTGCGAACAAATGCCAAACTCCGTGTTCCATTGATATTAATTAAGCATATTTTATATTAAAATTTTTATTTGTTGACCTTTTTATTTTGTTTGTAATGTTTGTTTTTAGCAAATCGGTGTGTTACCAGATTAAATAAAAATATTTTCCCTGATAAAGTTGGGATTGTCCAACGAAACGTCGGATGATAAAAAGAAATATAAAATAGTATTTATTTTGTATCAAATATATGACCGTAAAAGCCCGACGTGTTAAAAACAAACATTATACCTATAAACATATTTTTGTTGTCAAGAAACCACTTGTTTATTTATTGAATTGTTTTGGAAATTGTTGTTAGAATGAAAATCTTTTAAAATTTTTGATAAAACAACTTAATTAAGCATCTTGTGATATGAACAAATATTCTTAAAAAAACAGAATTGTTAAGACCTTTTTTTTTGTTTTTTTGTTATAGAATTCATTGTTTATAATTAAAAGTGATAATAATGAAATTGTTTTTTTTTTATACATTTTGTGTTTTGGCTTGAATCCAAAAAATGAAAAAAGCCAAAAAAGCTTAAAAAATTTATATAAGTCAAATATTTAGCGCGTGAATGTAATAAATCTCTTTAAAAAACATTTCCCTTGGTTTTGTGTTTTGAAATTTTTGAGGTCAATAAGAATTTTGTTCTATTCACTGATACACACACACGTACATATATACATACATAAAAAAATAAAAAAAAATAGATAATCGAAATAATATTTCGATATAAATACTATAAATAGCAGCCAACATTTTTACATAGTTTTTTATTTAGCCCTTAAAAATAGACATATAAATTTTTTTATTTATTTTTATTTTTTCTTATTACAGAGGAAGAAGCTTATCATTGTTTGGCCGCTTTGGTGGGTAGCAAGGATAAAGTGTTCATAAATCAAACGAAATTATTGCATGAAGTGACATGGAAAACTGTTATGCAAATAGCCAAAAAACATACAGTAAGTCCATCATAATTAAATTTAATTAAGAGAAAATATTTCATAATTATTATTATTTTGTTTGCAGAAGAATGCCGTTTCATATTTCCAACGAATCTGTCCTGGCGTAAAACTGGAAAGAGTTTTTATGGATTGGTGCTGGTGGATTTTAGCTGGTCTACCCTTCCAGCATTTAGTACGCATTATGGATTGTTTCTTCCATGAAGGCATTAAAGTTTTATATCGTGTTGCTTTGGTCATTTTAAATCTCTTTCACAAAGAGTGTCAATCAAACAACGAATGGAGCCCGGATAATATTAAAAATGACATTGGCAGTGCTTTAATAAAGTTTTGCAAAAAAATCCCAGTATCGCCGGCCAAATTATTAAATGCCGCTTTTAGTATTAGGGGACTAAGGTATTTTATTTACATACATATTTCGTTTGAAATAAAAATCATAAATATATTAACCCTTTGTTGCATTTCCGTAGTTCCACATATATTTCTAGAATATTTTTAAAGACTGAAATGCTATTAAAAAGCCGTTCCGTTTTGAATAGCGGTAATAAACAATTAGTTAAGTCGCGTTCCAGCGATAATCTACCAACAAGTCAATCACAAGTCAATATACAAATGATGTCACACACACTAACCATCAGAGAGGTCAGTCCCACTTTCATACTTTCGATAATTAACAGATTTTGTTTAAGTGTGCAGGATACTAATTTTAATTGTTAAGATTTAGTCGTGTTTAACCAACAGCTAAGCCAACAGCACAATATTAACTTTATTTAAACGGTTTTATTTAGCTTGCCTTTGTTGTGTAGGGTTTCGGTCAAATCTAGTAATTGAAAATTTACCTCCTCTCTGTTGACTGATTGATACGTTTACCTTTGATGACAACACAATGATGTGATTAGAAAAGTGGCCTGCGACACGCCCGTAAAAAGTAAGATTTAGTTCTAACCCCTTCCTGTTGACTAAGCAACAGTACAATGAGGCTTATATGTTTGTCCGGAGTCCAACCAGCCACTAGCTCTGGTCGAGCACAAGTCATTCAACCAGCATCACTTGCAGGGATTTTGGTAGCAACCTGAGCCACAACTTGAACTCCCGAAGGATAGCTCGCTAATAACCGGCCACAGAATCGACCATCATGTTAAGGCAGGGGCGGATACAGGGGAGGGGAAAAAGGGATATTTCCCCCTCCAAAACGAATAAAATATACCTCATTTCTATGGAATTTCTAAAAGAATATATACAAAATGGTACCTTTCATTCAAAAGCTCCCCTCCCAACAACTTAAGCTGGATCCGCGCCTGTGTTAACGGTAAGACGCACATCCATTCCCGTAGGAACAGAGTATGCTTTTCCCGAGCATCATCTAAGATGATGTGGTGAGGATCTTCTCCTTAACCTTATATAAGTTAAGACTGGTCGAGCCTCGAAAGAAAACACCCAGAGGTTAACTTTGTATTGATGTTGGTCTTGGAAGCCACCTAAGGTACCTGTTCACCTTCTACCAGATTAGCATAGGTTATCCTACTTCCTTTGAATACATCTATGCACGTCCGTTGCTCTGTTATTTCGGAGATTGCGTAGTAACACAGCAGAATTACATGCATTTTAACAAATCTTCAAAATTCCGCAATTTCTACAGCCATGTCATACTTTCTGATCGAAAAGGCCTATAGTCCGCACCTACATTCCAAACGTGTTGTATTTTGATTTTACAGGGTTAAAGTTTTAATATTTTAGGCCGCAATTTCAAACTTTTTTTTACCCGCAAAGCTCTCTTATGAAAAGCTTTTGGCCAAGTATTTATTTGCTGCTTCTAAACGTGTCCATATTTTTTACTTTTTAGTTCAAATGAAACTAGTAGAAACAAATTTGATTTTATCCGAAAAAAATTTCAGTTTTTACTTTTTTTTGAAGAAACAATTGACGAAATTAAAAACACTTTCGAGCTGAATGATGTTCTATCAGCTATGTGATGGAAATCGGTTTCGAAAACGAACCCATTTTAAAATCCGTTTTTTTTTAAATATTTTTTTATTAAAAAGAACTTTACCACAAATATTATAAAAATATATCTTTGTTAAATATAATTTCATCACAAAAATAATAAAAATTGAATGGAAAGTGTATTAAAAACAACATTTTAGAGGCTTCGTTTTCAAAATCGATTTCCATCACATACCTGTATAATATGGCTTATGATCACACGACTAATAGACAGAATTACCAAATTAGGTTAGGTTAGGTTGGTTGTTGTTATAGAGAAAAAAGAACTCTAGCTCACATCCGTTCAACAATATGATCCATTTGTGATACCTGTAAAAAAAAAGAAAAACATAAGAAGGAGTAATAAGAGAAGAGTTATGTTTAAGAGAGAAATTAGATTGTGGTGAGAGGGAGAGTTATTAAGCGTAGGTACAGAATTCCGTGTAGGCAGGGTTACTTAGAATTTAAACGCCATTTTGGGGAGTCAGCTCCATTTCAGATAGCTCAGAGAGGTTACTGACGGATCCTTTGTCTAGCGGAACAGATTATATTTTCTTCTTCTTCTTCTTCGTCATTACAACTAAAGTTTAAAATTCTTATGTTTTATTGCAAAAACAAGCGTTAAAACCGTAACGAAGCTAAAGCGTTGTTGGTTTCCTTCCCATATGTGTATTTTTATATTAAATGTGATTTTTTTTATTAAAAGAAACAATCTCGATTACTAAAATTTCTTATTTTCTTTAAACCATTAACACATTTTCCATTTTCCTTAACTTTAAGCTTAAAATTATAAGTAGCTTTAGCTTGGTAGTTCTTTTAATTTTAATTGATAAATCAATTTACTAACATACACTCGATTTGTTTAAAAAAATAAAACATAAACATGCATACATATTTAATATTATTTGTTATTAGTTTATATCGTTAGCTGAAATGCAAAATCACGTAACTGCATTTTTTTTTTAATTTTACAGGAGAGAGAAAAGACTAAATAAAATACTTCAAGTAAAGCCGCTTTATTTTCATTTGTAATTTGGCTAATTTTTTTTTATAAAGATTTGAAAATTTCTGGGGACATGCGTTTCAATGTAATACGCAATAATTAATCAAAAAATGCAGTTTCAAAATTTTTTTTGATAGTTACGTGGTTTTGCATTTCAGCTGACGATATGTATGTAGTTCACCAAAATTTAATTTTTACTTTTTTCTTCTTTTTTCTTTTTTTAATCATTTGAACTTTCACATAAATTTATAAATGATTTTACTTCATACGAAAAACTTATCGTATCGTATTGTATCGTATCGTAATCAACAAATTCAATTCAATAAACTTTAATGTCTATGCAAATAAATAAAAACAACAAATTCTGATATAGAAGGCACACCACACCGAAACTTGTCGGAACTTGGTAATGAAAATAAATGGCTTGTTTTTTAAACTCTTTTTTCGTTTGTAATTAAACTTTTCCGTTTCATTTTTTATTTTAAGTTGAATTGTATGTCTTACTAATCAAATTGCTTTCTTTATTTGTTTTCTTTTATTGTTTATATACTTTTCAAAGCCAACATTTTCATTTGCTCTCTAGCCATGATTTCTTTAAATCTACAATTCTATACATTTTCAAAAAATAAGAAAATTTTTAATTTTTAATAATTTTTTTTTTTGAATCAGCCAACAATTCGAGATTGTTTTATTTTTAAATAATACTAAAACTATTTTATCTTCATTAACAAAAACAAAAGTTTGTAGGAAATTAAAATTAATATAACAAATTTCTCTTCTTTTTTAAACAATTTTTAATGCTGCCTTAAAATAAAAAAATGCGATCGTTGAATTAAACGCTAAAATATTATAAAAATAAAAAATAAATAAATAAATAAAACGCTGAACGTGCTTACGTGTTATAAACATCTGCTGCTGCGACTTTTTTCTGTTCTAAACTACAAAATAAATATTTGCTTGGGTGTTTCAATAAATTTCTTTAATATTCTTTCTCTTAAAACTATTTTCTTTTTCTTTGCAAATCGGCCATCTTCTCAACTTTTTCTTTTGTTATGTTTAAAAATTTTTTGTTTTTGTGTAAATTTAGGGTGAAAAATCCCCTGGCCATAGGGCCATTGCCATGGGTGTTTTTCCCATACATAATTTAAAGTCTACCGTTTGTCAAAACGAGGATGTAAGTGTGAATTTTTGGTGTTGTTATAGAAATTTACTGAATATCTTGATGTACTTTTTGCCATTTATATTTACATTTTATTTTTCACAATTCTATTGTTAGAAATTTCTACAAACATTTTGTTATTATGAGACCGTTCATAAAACTTTGTTTTTAGTTGTTTTCACTCATTCTGTACAAAAATAAACAATAAATTAAAAAATATACACATTACATTATTATTTAAAAAGATACTTTAGAACTTGTTGCAGATTCAAAGTATAAACTGTGATTTATTTGCTCATACATGAATGACACATTTAAGAGAACAATTTATTCTTAGTTCTCAATAACATTCTCTCTAAATCGAATGTAACACCTTTTGAAATGAAAAATCTTCAATAACTTGACTTAAAATTATAATAATCTTCTCTCTTCTTTATCCAACGAAAAAAAGGTTTTTTTTTTTAAATTCAATTGCAAGTACACTAATAACTAGGATTCGTTTTTCAACACTTGTATCCTGTTGTACTAAAACTTTACATACTGAAATTTAGAACATATAGTTAGAGCCAAGAAAGAGTATTCCCTAAATGTTACTACTGTCTGTTTCCATAATATTTAACAATATTTATTTATTTTCTGTCAAATCAATCAAGATTTTTATTATTATTGACATGTATGTATGTTGGTTTTTATTTTCTTTAGAATTTAAATGCAATGGATGTTAAAAGATTAGTAAAAACCATAAAAGAGAGATTTAATGTAAGCAGCGGACATCATTTTAAAATTGTGTTGCGTTTTTAAGGAAATTCAAAAGTTTGTAGAATCTCCTTATTACTCCCGAAATTAATCTAAACCGAACCAAAGTAATTACAATTTAAAATCAAAAACTAAACGTGGCATAACTTTTCCATCTTTTAACACATCCAAACAAACACACACACACACACACACACACATACAATAATAATAACTAACTTTCTAAGGAAGGACTTTAATCTTCGTCTATTCCAAAGTTAGTTTAATATGCTGCTACACAAACTTATTTCCTTTTAAACCTTTTTTTTCTTCATTTATTTATTTCTAATATATTTTTGTTAGTTTGAATAGAATTTACTTTTGTAATTTTAAATTGCATGTTTAATTTTAATTTCTATTATTTTTGTTTTCTTGGAGACTTGTGTTTTAATTTTGGTTTTTTAATGTAATTTAATTAATATTTAATTTTAATTTTTCACCTTTAGCTTTTCACATTGTGGTCATGGCTTCCTGTTCGAATTACCATGTATCAGCCTGTACTGCTGTATACTACCGAGGAGCACGGCTGCTCATTAACGACATTTTATGTCAGAGTGGAACAGCATGAGCCCACTTTAATGATGATTAAAACATGTAATAATGAGGTTAGCAATCATTTTCTTTCTTTTTTTTTAATAAATATTTTTTTAAACGTAATTTCTTTAATTTTTGTAAAATTTGTTTTTTAGGTATTTGGAGCGTACTGTTCATCCCGTTGGTTTGAGCGCAATATTAAAGATGACAAAGGCCAAAGACAAGCCTACTTTGGTACAGGAGAAACTTTCTTATTTTCTTTATATCCTGAACGAGCTAAATATCCTTGGGTGGGTATTGACAATGACAAAGATTTGGGACATTCGTCCGAGCTATTTATGGCAGCCGATTCGAAAATGATCACCATAGGAGGAGGGTTAGTTTTTTAATAAAATATTTCCAGACATACATTTTTTTCATAATTTCCGAATTTTCAGAGAGGGCCAGGCCATTTGGATGGATGAAAATATACGCTTTGGAAAAACTGACAGCTGCAAAACCTTTAATAATCCACCTCTTTGTCCTTCGGGCGACTTTGAAATACGAGTTTTAGAAGTTTATGGGTTTGTGGGAGTTTAAAAATGTATCTTTGGGACATGAGCGTTGAAATAAGCGCTCGTAATGTATTGTATTAACTTGCAGGGCTTTCAATAGGGCTTTTTATGGAACGTAAAGCCCTTCTGTATCTCCCCCGCCGATCATATGTCTTCTATTTCTAAATATATATGTATAATTTTTTTCATGTTTAAAACTATTTAAGGAATTTCTTTGTTCCAAAGGTTTCCTCATTTTCTTGTATAAAATTCCATTTCTTTTCAACGGCATGAAAAACAAAAAAAATAATTATTGTCTGTTTTGCTTAAAAACAAAAAAAAAAAGAAGAATTTAAGAATTTTTTAAACCAAATTTCGGAAATGAAACAAAAAAGAAACAAAACAAAATTAATATGTTAATACATAAAATAAAGCTTGTTCTTACCATAACTAGTGAACTATTTTATATACATATATATCCATACATACATGCATACATATATTACTAATAACTTTTAAAAAAAGTAATTCGAAAAATTCATAAAAACTGACACACACACACACTCACCCACAAAGAAAGAAAAAGAATCAAACTATAATACTCTCTCTCTCTCTCTCTCTCTAAATTCGAAAAACTTTAAAAGAATGAAAATGGAAGAAGGGAATTGCATAATAGATAATAGAGATTTTTTATTTATAATTCTCAAAAACGTTTGTCCATGAAATTTGAGTTCTTTCTTTTCAACTGTTAAAACTTTATCTTGAAATGTTTTGCATGTATTATTATTTCAAATAGTTTTTAACGATTTTCGAAACTGAAATCAGATTTAAAAGGTTTTGTTTTACACAATTATCCATACAAAACAAATAATGTTGAAGAAGCATTTGAAATTAACTGTTTTTTTAAATAAATTTTTTTTGCAAAAAAATTAATAATTAATATAACAGCCTTTTTATTTTTCGTTCCCATTTGCTTCGTGTAAATCACATAAAAAGAACACCACGAAATATAAAAAGCTAATAAAGGTGCTCATGAAAACGCTTTAATGCCTCGCAAACTGTGCAAGTTTTCAATATCGTAAATAAATTGTTACATTTTTTTTTGTAAATCACTTGCACAAAACCCTTGAAACATGTGAGACAGTTTAACACTAGGACCGCCACCGTCTCATTTTTGTCCCGCATGTGAGTTTGGTGGCTCATAACTTCTTTATTTTTTATTTAGATTTCTGAATCTTTTTGACATATCTTAATTTTATGTATTTATTAAGTTAAAAACGTATTACATTACTACGCAGATGTAATGAAATAAAATGGAGTTTACCTGGAACCGCCGGTGTGTCATTTTTGTCCCGTCAGTATTCATCACGGAAAAAAAATTTAAATTTTATTTTCAGCAAGCATTTATTTTAAATTATGTTCTAAATGTAATAAAAAGCTTGTCTGGCTCAGTAAAAGTTTTATTTTTGGCTCTTATTTACACCAAAAGCAAACCAGTTTTATTTTCAGTAAATGTGTTGTTTGATTTTACAAAAATCTTTCAATGGTCTGTTTTCAGAAAAAATTGTTCTGAATTTGTTATTAAAGTAATATACATAAGTTAATAATAAACGTATTTCAAAAATTTTAGATTTCATTTTCATCATAATTTTTATACCAGTTATTAATAAAAGATGCAATAAGTATAGGTGGGACAATTTTGTCCCGGCGGCAATTGTAAAATTGTTAAAGTCTTAAACTCTCAGTTGCTTTTCCTTATTTTGTAAAAAATCAAATTGTGAAAAATATCAATAAAATTTTTAGGGCGTTATTCACAATAATTTATCAAAGGTTTATTAAACATATTTAATACAAACTTAGTCTTATAAAACTGTTATAAACCTCTGATAAGTATTATTTTTAAGGCAGTCAAGGAGGATGGGAAAAAATATACTCAAGATGTTGAGCGCGTAATTCCGTTTACGAATGAAAATTTTCGAAATTGAATCACAAACAGATTTCATGAACGCAATCAATTCGCTTTATAGAGAAAATGATTCCAAACCAATCCGTATTGAATGTTTTTTTAATAATTGATTTTTACTAAAATGACAGAAAAAGACTAAAAGGAATAATGTAACTCATTGTTTGTGTGGTGCAAATACGTTACATTTTACATGAGAAATATGTAGCTGGAGAAGTAAATTGACATTAGCTGGTAAAAGTTGCAAAGAAAATTCAAAAGGGGCTCCCTAAAACGAGTCTCTCAAGTTTGCCCAATTGCACAAATGGCAATTTTAAGCGTTTTCATGGAAACCCTTGATAAGTTTTTCTTTATGAACAAAAAATGCGATGAAATATTTTGGATTGAATTCAAAGTGAATTCAATCTGGTATGTGATGGAAATCGATCGATTTCAAATCGGGTTGATTTCAAAAAACAAAATCTGAAATCTGAAAGATAACTTGTTGATGTTTTTTATTGCTTTCGAGGCTTAGAATATTTTATTTGATCCTAAATTCGAGATCACTGTATCGTGCGATTTACTTAAGACATATTTGGCTATTATTAGTTTTATGAAATCCAGCGATTTGAAATCGCTCGATTTCCATCACATACCAGAATATCTTACAAATTTGAAATTCGATTGGATATTGATTTCTTTTTTTACTGGAAAATAACTTTCCAAATAAAAGTTAATTCCACATAAAATAATTTATTTGTTGAAATTTGCATGTGTGGTTAGAATTCAGGTAATAATAAAATGAAATATAATAAAACTTGTTGAAAAAAAGCATTATGTATTAAATTTGAAATTAAAAAAAAGTTGTTTGAAAATGTTCACTTATATTTGTTTTCTTTTTAGTTTTTGTTTTGTTATGAACCATATATTTCTTGTTAATTATTCATACTTATTTGTTTGTTTATATTTAGTTATTATTAAAAAACTATGGACTGATTTCATTTATTTTTAAAAATTGTTTTAAAAATAAAAGCAAAAAGCGCTAAAAAAACCAGGAGTGTAAAGAAAACCCAAAAAAAAACATGATTATTCATATCTGTATATAAATATATATTTCTTTTTATCGCTTTATTATGTATATTATTTAAAAATTACAACATTTTTTGTTTGTTTATTTACCAAATTTCTTTAGTTATATCTATAAAACAAGAAAAAATAAAATACATAAATGAATTCATTTAAAGCTAAATTTTGGCTCAATTATTTGGAGCTTTTCATAACAAATTTTTATAAATATGTTTACATACATACTATATACAAATACATATATAAACCAATAATAAATATATATATATATATAGTTTTAAATAAATAATTTGATGTTATAATTAAAAATAAAATAATAAATATATTTATTTATCCAGTTTCATTTCATTGTTACTCAGCATGTGTTTAATATTGTTTAGAGACTCCGACGAATAACTGATAATTGGCTTTGCTTTGTATGCCTACAATAATATATTTACATAGATTTCATTCTAAAAATATTATTTCGAAAAAAAAAATCATAGAAAATATTAATTCACACAAAACTGTTAATCATGCGTAATTGAAAAAATATGTATTTACTTTAATAGATATACAAAAAATATCATATATATATAAAGATATAAATGTGTTAAATTATTATAATGAGATAAAAAGATGAAATATAGATGCATTAATTTATGAATACTTGTAAAACAAATTACAATTTTTTTCTTCGAATATTGAAGCATTGAGAGATTGAATTAAAAAATATAAAGATTAGTCATATGGGGCATGCAGGATGCCGCATGCTGTATCTGATACGCATGGCGTTACATTGATTACAAATCTTACGTTGCTTAAAAATGCAATTACGTTATCATCACAAAAGTTAGCAATTTCCTCAATCAGGAAAAAATAATGGCAATAAAAAAAGTCATGATATCGGAAAATGCAAATCAGTACATGCATATCGTCAAATAAAATGTAAAAGTGACAATCATTTTCAAAAAAATTTTCAGGAGATAAAAAACTTAATAAAAAGCAAACTATTATGACTACAAAAATTGTTTTTTCAGCATAGTATAATTAATTCATACTTTATTAATGATACTACCAAGAAACAATCGTTTTTATAATCACAATAGTTTCCTTTTTTTATTAATTTTCTTATCTTTGCTGACAAATTTTTAAAAATGATGATGCATTTTATATGACGATATGTATATGTACATTGGAGCGACTCGACTTGTATGAAGATGAAAAACGTGTTTTTTACCCCTCTTAAATTTAAGAGTGAGCTAGACCGCGTCTAAAAAAGGTATATTTTTGTATTTTTCTGTTGCATATTTTCGTATTTTCTCCCAAGACAACATATAAAAAAAATTACATCGTTTGAAGGATCTTTTTAAGCTGCATCCAACGGTGCATTAAACTTTACCATTCATACCATCAGCAATGCGTTATTCCATAAAAACTATTTTTTAAGTGTTTTTATTGAAGGTGAGTATTTCCATTTATCCGGGTGTGACCATTTACCAACATTTTTTGTTATAAAACAAGAATATAAAATTTTGTTACTTAAAAAAACGTTGCGGCTTGCAAGGACATTAAGCTTAAAGTCGTTGAATAACGGGTAGACACTGATAGAACACGACTTCTGCTCAGAATCGTTGTCAGAAAGCTGCGACGGGTATAAAGCACACAATAATTTTGGTATAGATATCTGTTCAAACTCTTTTTAATTGTATTATGTAATTATTGTTTGAAAAAAAATTATTTTTCTTATAAAAAAAACCATTTTTAAAATGAGACGGGTGTGACCTAGTACAAAAATTTAAAAAATTCGAAGAAATAAATCTTTTTATTGATTTAATTAATGTAAATAATATAAATTTAAACTCATAAGAAAATAAGACATTCAATTATTTGCTATTCGTTCTACTATAGACAGCAGAATGAATACTCTAGCTGAATATTTTTTTAATTTCAATAAAAAGCAAAAAAAGTATATTCTTTTCAGAGATAACGGGTTTTATTAATAATGAGAAAGGGAACAAAAGAAAATCTGAAATAAATATTAAACATACAAAGAGGGAGAGCTAAATGTTTCTTGCATGATAATTTAAAAGTGCATCAAATTGATTAAAAAATATTAAATAGTAGCTGTTTTCACTCTTGATGATAAAGTACCCTTGTATATCTTGTTAATGTAGTAGATGTAGTTAAAGTACTAGTATTTACCACATGCAACAACAAAAAGTACCAAACTTTAGTTTACCGCGCTTTGGTTAAAAAAGAACACAAAAAGCTGTAGTAAACACGCATGTTAAATTTACCAGGTCAAAACATTGACGAAAAACCAAACAAAAAACAGCTAACCCATTAATTGTTGATTCAAACGAAAAATAGAATCACTCTTTCTAGTGATAAATCTTAATAAATATAACTGAGTTATAAACTTAACACAAGGAGTGAAAACTGCTAGAGTATTTTTTTTATTTTTTCAATAATTGTCATTCTCTAAAAAACATCAATTGAAAGATTTTTATTAAAAATGAGAAAATTATTTTTTTCCTTGCATAGGGGCCGTTTTACTCAATTGCTACTTATATTAAATTATATATTAAATTAAAGTGCTACTTATATTAACACATTTTTTTGAGGCATTTTTTTATTTCTGTTTCTAGTTATTGCAAAAGTTGCACATTGCTAAGAACAGAAATAAATAAATGCCTCAAATTATATAATATTTATTAACAAAAAAGTAAAATTTATTTTAATATAATAATCGTGGTTTTTATGGAAAACGCATTGCTGATGATATGAATGGTAAAGTTTAATACACCATTGGATGCAGCAGTAACAAACATTTTTTTTTCTGTAAGTCGCTTTAATGTACAAGTTAACAAAAAACAGGGTCTTAGTTTTTTGTAAAGTTTTTATTAAAATATAAATGAAATTAAAATAAAATTATAAAAATGAACTTTATTCTTTTACTTCCAAATATGATCTGCTTTGGCTTCAAAAAACCACAATTCATTTCAACCAACATTGTACCCAAAAAACGCGGAGTTTGCGTCTAGTGTTTTCTTTGTTTTTAAGTTTCTTATCATTCTTTTGCAATTGTAGAATAAATAGCTGACGCAGATGGTTGTTGACTTTTATGTATTTAAACATCCGTATTGAAATTCTGAGTTGTGCTAACTTACATACATACATATGAGAGGTATAGAAGAAAAGGCACCTATCTCTACGGCGAAAAAGTCAATATTCCTATCGAAGCTTTAGTCAAAATTAAATTTTTAAAACCTAAGAACCCTACAGAAATTTCATGTCAATTGTTCGTAACACCCCGTATTCACGAGACATAATTTTGTTTTAACATTGTCAAACTTCATACATAAAAGCATCAGAAAAATGTTAGTGCTATTTTTTCATATCGACTTTGACTTTTGTCAAGACAAATCAATGGCTCGTGAAGACGCTATGTAACGTACACGTACAATGACTGACCTGTGAAACATTTTTGTTTTAACTTTGATTTATTTAGTCAACTTCTTATATATGTAGTATGTATTCCCTAAAATTGTGACCGGCAACTTTGTATTGTTGTTGTGTTTGTGTGCTACTTTGTACATGGGAAATAGTTCACGAGAAAAAAATTTTCGCCTTTTATTCACGATAGGTGAATATTTATATTTTTCGAAAAAAGTATAAGAGACTGTCAATAGTTGTCAATTGTTGTCGACACCGAGTAGGCAGGTGAAAATTTTTGTATTTACTAAGTGTAAAATTAAAAGAAAA
This sequence comes from Panzeria rudis, assembly GCA_956483635.1. Taxonomy (NCBI): domain Eukaryota; kingdom Metazoa; phylum Arthropoda; class Insecta; order Diptera; family Tachinidae; genus Panzeria; species Panzeria rudis. The sequence goes on along the minus strand of OY101449.1, from coordinate 157,681,137 downwards.
AATTTAAAGATTTCGAAATATGTTTAGATACAAAAGGGCATTTCTATTTATGTGGGTCGTATGTAAACAATCGATAAAATAAAGCAATTTGGCACTAAAAAGTCAAAATAAATGTAAGTCGACTTACGTTGTTATTCACGAAAATAGACTTATTATTGTTCATAGTTATTGTTCATGCACATAGTTATGAAAAAATTCATTAGAAAATTTTAAGTTTTCAAAATTAAAATTTGTAAAACAGTGTTCTGCATGATTTAAAATATATATACATATATTTTAATTTGATTCCCCAATAATTTATGTTCTACAATGTGATTTGAGTGTCGTGACGTTGGAATATTTATTTTATTTATTTATTTATTGTTATCCTATACAAAAGACATTAAATCTTATAATATCTAAATTTAAATTTTCCATGAACTATTTGGTGATTGCCCAAACTGCTCAGGTGTTATGCGAGTATGTCAAAAAGCAATATACACCAGAATAATATGAAAGTGGCATAGTCTTTGGTAATGACGGCCGATACCTTAGGTGTGCTTATAAGCTGATGGTCCCTTGAGAATTAAAAAGTTTTGCATCCTAATGTTAAGTTATCTGACTGCTATGTACTGGCAAGCATTGTCGTCAGTTCCAAGATTTTACATTCTTACCGGTTTTAAACTCATACCGGTTTCAAGTGGATGTATAAGCATATTATATATAAGTTTATATGTATAAGTTTGTTATATATAAAATCCATATAAATAATTTAATTGGAATAAATCGTGTTTTATTTCAACTGTTATGTCTGTCAACAGTGATGTACATACATCAGGTTTGATTAGTCAACTATGACCAATATGTTCATCAAGCTTAATTAATCAACTGTGACTAGTATTTACATCAACGCTGACTAGTAAACAACATTAGAGTGAGCAGTTCGGTTTTATGTTCTATGAACGACAAAATGCATACGTTAGAGAAGGATGCAAAATCACACGTACACAAAAGTTTACATCACTTTTTCCACATTGCGCTTAACAATCTGATAGAAACTTAGATAGGGATATTCATCACCACTGCCGGTCAAATGATCGATCGGTCATTTGACTTTCACTGTTCTTGCAGGGAATGATATAAATACTCTTTATATCATTCCCTGCAAGAACAGTGAACTCTTTATTAAAGAGTCGTGTGAACTCTTTTGTAATCATTTCACTTTTTTGTTTTTAATTCATAGAAAATTTGTATTAAATAAGTTGAAAAAATACATTACATATAAAGAGAGTTCAAAATTAGTTAGCTTACGCGAAAACAATAAAAAGCTATTGGTGTTGCCAGTATCGAAACCTAAAAAACACAAAATAGGTGCGACCCCGTACTCAACATTGGAACCCGCGGGATCCCAATTTGCACGAAAACTGTTCCCGTACTGCAATATTGGGCAAATGAGAGTGAATTTGAGAGAAAAATATTCTTCTTCTTGCACGAAACAGCCCTTTTTTTATAGGTCGTTTTTGTAAAAAAGTTCATTTCTAAACGTTTAAAATTTATATGAAAAGTAACGCAAATACATTTAAAAACATTTTTTTCATACAAATTTCAAAACGTAAAAAGCGTTTGTATATAGTCAACAAAAACACTGACGAAATAATTGCTAGTTTTGCGAAATTCAAAACAAAATACATTTGCATATATTCAACAAAGTATTTAAAAACTAAAAATGGTATTGAAAATTTTTTTTTGTTTATTTTCACAACACCGTACTTTTGTGTTTAGTGAGAATAATTCTTGATTAGTCTATATCCATACGAAGCAACTTGCTTCTGCAACTTTCTTAAATTTTCTTTTGAAGTTGCATTCGTGTCCGTATAATGAAATTCTTGTTGCACAGCTTTTGTTTTTTTACATAGATTTTGTTGTTGATCAATATTACGAAGAAGAAGTTGCATGTACATGAAGCAGTGTACCCCTTCCCAATCTTCTCACCTCTCTCTCTCCCATATACTCATATAGACATAGACTTACTGTCATTTTACCGAACTTTACCCAAAAGGTACGTGATCGGAGGTAATATCTGTAGTAGTGTTTATGAATACAGTTCTGAGCCTGAAAGTGTTCAATAACAATTGTGAGTCTTAAAACTGAAATAAGAATTTTTTTATGAATATGGCCGAAAGTGTTTACAAAAAAATATTCTTCTAAAAAGTTCTTGTCTGTGAAGTTTTAATTTTTTTACGAACACTAGTGTATATGTTTAAAAAAAATCGGTCCAGCCGTTTGGATGGTGCAGCGTCATCTGTGTCGGGGCTTTTAAAAAATTTATTTCAATATTATTTTATTTGTTACATTCTTTTTTTATGGATTTATTTTTATTGCGGTTAAAAGTATTTATAAAAATGTAAATTTACTTTTTTACTCACAATGAAAGAAATATCTCATTTGTATTGCGAACATTAAGACATTCGAACAGTTTAAAATTTTATACCCAAATGGAACGTTTAAAAAATTTTAATAATAAATCAGTTTCTAAGGACTATAAAAAACATCGCTTTCCTGTTGTGGCCGAACTTATTGACACTGAAGAGAAGTATATAGAAAAATTGGAAAAAGTTGTCTATGGGTGAGTAATTATTGAATGGACATTAAAACAAATTGACTATTTTGAATCTTTATTTGACTAATTTTTTTTTGTTGTCAAGTTACATGATTGAATATTATAACAAAAATAGTGAAATTCCTGTACCAGGAGTCTTAAGGGAGTACAATGGATTTTTGATATTTGCGAATATTGCTGATATTTATGATTGGCATAAGCAGTAAGTACAACTTGAGTTTAATTATAATTTCGCAAAAGGGTAATTTAAAAAAATTTTCGACACGGACTGGATTTTTATCCTCTCCGATTTTAACGTAATTCAAAATATAGGTGCCTATTATAAACAATATTCGATCTTCGACTGTGATCGAAAAAGCTGATCGAACGAATTTTCGTTTGGTATTATGACTCACATTCGATGAAGAATAGCGCTATTGTGAATATCACTCATTGTAATTGTTCACAATAGTATGTTTCAATCAGCTGTTACTAAAACTAATTATGATTTGTTTGCAAATTGAGTTACACATAAATAAAAGAAAAAAACTTTCAAATTATAAGAGTTTCTTCTATTAAACTAATAAATAATATGATTTCATACCTAAAAGATTTATGAGATCAAATCAATTTGTGCAAATTGCAAATTTTCTTCCATCAGTGAAACAAGCTTTTCTATTTGTTTTTAGGCACTCACGATATTATCACCCCTGTGCTGGAAAACGCGCGATTGTTAAATCACTTGCGAGTTTAAAATCGCAAATCTCACTTTTGCATGTGCTGAGGCTCGCGCGTTTACTTTATTTTTCGAAATAATCTTCGAAAAAGGTTCTTATATATGCTCTTTGTTTTTTTAAACCATAGTATCCAATACAGAATTTTTCAACTATTTTTAGTTTTGACCTTACTTTTTTCTTGATATTTTACGTTTTATGCATCTGGTAACAATATTGGTTGACGAATGTGTTAAGTAGGTGTCTAGAATAATGACGCGCATTATAAAATCGCTATTTTCAAAGCAACATACTTTTTAATTTAGTATTTTGTGTTAAAATTAAGTGATATTAAATAATAGCAGATTGAATATTGCTGGAATGCTTTTATTTTTGCTATTTGATACTAAATTTTTGTAATATACACAAGTTCACTTTACTTTTTGCTTGCGAGTTGAAATAGCAAAATCTTTTGTGATTGCGATTTCCAACACACCAATTTAGTGACTTCGATTCGAAATCGTATTTATTTTGCGAAATGCGATTTTCAGCACATGGGCGTATATCTGCACAAAATTTAAAAAAATAGTTTAAAATTACTGCTTCGTCAGCCAAAAGCAAAAAACGGTTGCAAACTACTTAAATATTCAACCATTTCTCACATACACTACACCGTCGAAAGGAAAATTGTATTCGATTGAAAATTCGTTGCACAACGAAATTTTCGATAGTGCTGCCAGCTCATAATACGAATTTGACATTCGATTCTCGATGTTCGATAGCCAGCGAAGATCGAACATCGAATGCAACTCACAATAGGGCCATATTCTATTGTAGTGTGCGCATCAAATGGCGAAAGAATTATTTCGATAACTCTTATGACCTCTTATAGTTTGTATTATGGCCATCTAGGCCATTTTTTAGATAAGTCTGTCATATTAATAATTTTGATGTCATTCGGAAGATTTCCTCTCCTCTAAACAAGTGTAGATTAAAAAGGAGAAAGATTCCTGCTACAAGTGCCTATGAAATGCCAAAGTATGCTTAGCCGTAGTATTCCCTAAAATCTCGATATGTATTTTTTACACAATCACGATATATTAGTTTGATATGTGCTGCAAAAACAAGATAAAATAAATACCACTTTTCAGGATATAGTATAAGGATAAAATTTTTTTTGTTTGTGATGTCATTGTTCTAGATTTGTATAAAGTGAATCTGAATCTTTCAAATGATATTTAAATTACTAAAATCTGATGACGCGCTATAAAGTTATGATATTTTCAATATTACTTTTTATGAAAAATCCTACATGGTTGTTTTCATTATTATTGTTTATGGCTAAGTAGAATAAGACACATTGAAAGAAATAATTCCCGAAATTTTGAAAATTTTCACAGTTAGTTAGTTGGTACATATCAGAGTGTGCAAACAACAAAACTTTTCTCAAACGTTTCATGCGAAGACAAAACTTTTAAAATATTTTTAATCGTTTCGTACATGAGCAAAACCAAAACAAATACTTTTGCAATGACAGAAAATGGAAACAAAACACTCACCTGCATGCTTTAATATCCCCCCAGCAAAGAATTTTTGCCGATTTTGGTCCGAAGTCGGTCAGAAAGTCTGCACAAGATGCCGTATTCGTATCCGATGTCAGTCAGAAAACGTACCGAAAATATGAGTGGTTGACAAGAAACCGGATCTCAGACAAAGAGAAATTCTAAAAACTATACCGAAAGGTTTAACAGAATTTTGTATGAGTTCCGACGAATTTCCTAAGGAAATTTTAAAGGAATTTTCGACATGTCTTGTAAATGTCGGAAAAATGTCTGACAAAACATCAGAAAATTTTCATCAGAAATGTCGTTTAAAATTCTCCATGCATTGTTGTGCTGCTTATGGCAGCTCATCAGCACACATTTACCCATATTTTATAAGTTTAAAACTCAAATATTTGTACGTATAAACTCAACAGATAAATGAGAATTGTATCGAAAACTAAAATCAGACAATGTGCAGAAGTGAATGCTAAAAGTCGTAAAACGTAGATCAGAAAATGAGAGTAGTCTGTTAAATGCCTTAAAGTAAATTATATTGCCTTCGGATAATGTGCAGACTATTCTGATATTAATCATACCAGAAAACTGCCCACTGCTCCGCCAAATGTCTGAGGGAATTTTAGGCAGCTCGGCTGATTGTCTGGTAAAGTCTCAGATTTTTTCTGATGCTAGACATGTCGGCCAAAATTGTGTCCTGGGCCATTTCAATCATACAAATGCAAATAAAACAAAAGCATAAATGTATTTTGTTGAATAGTTCATTGCATTTAACATAAATACACTAACACATTCTCTACTATGATGACCCGGTTGGCCAACACGTCGTAGAGGACATTTTCATCAACGACTACTTAAGCAAATTCCGACATTTTTCATGCACGATATTTGGCGATTACAGTTTCTTTTAAGACAATCTAACACAAACCGTTTTCAAAGAGTGTGTAAAATTTCTTGTATTAAATACTCTCTGAGGATCAAATTCCACAAATTGCGGTTGTAGAACACGTGTAGAAAAGAAACAAACGAAAAAATGTAATGGGGACATTTCTGAGGATGTTGTCATTCACATGGTCATTAATGAAAAGATGGGTGACAGTGTCGCTCTTGCTGTCATGTATGAACTTAGCGGCCATTTATTCTAAAATGTCCTCACTGATCTGTTTGAGCTGTCACCAACGATTTAACATTGTCATGGATCGGTCTTGCAAGATGTCTGAAAGACATGATTTAGTAAATTGTTTTATTTACAATTTGTAAATATTTTTAGACAAATTGTTTTATAGATTTAAACAATATGCTCACTGAAAAAACACTTTTTCTATGAAATTGTTGAGATATTTTTGTCTATATTTACAAATTTGCTTGTACGTCCGTTCCTAGACAAAATATTTACTATTTCATTGAATTCCTTTATAATAAATGAAATTTAGTTTTTTCTGTGCAGGGTGATTCGATTAAAGGCTACGTGTCAAATAGTGGCTAATTCGCCTTGATCAGATAAAATATGACTGAGTTATAGTGGATCAAACGAAAGCACAAGTGTTTCAATTAATATCCGATGACGCACTTTAAACTGTTTCAATCTTCAATATTACGATCTTTTCCCCAAAATGGCCGAGATGCCCAAGTTTAGACGGCTATAAAATAGAAACCATAAGAGTTATCGAAATAATTCTTTCGCTATGTGATGTGCACTCGGAGAGGATAGAAATTCAAACCTTTGTTTTTGTGTCGACAATTTTGAAATTACTCAAAATGTAATATTTGTATGAAAACTAACGTTTGAAGTTGACATTTTCCATAAAAATTTTGAGTGAAATATGCACTTTTTCCCATTGGCTTTAAGTAGCGCAATAAAAAGGAGAGTTATTTTATTATTCGTTTCATTTGTTCTTCCTTGGATTCACAACTGATTTTAATGTTAAGTTATTGTTACTTCCGATAGAATTAAAAAATTTTGTATTTCTTCTTAATTTCTTTCAGTTACTTCTTAGGAGCACTGAAAGAGAACCAACATTCAGTTCGCGGTTTAAGTAAAGTTTTGATACAAAATAAACATAATTTTCACATGTATGCAAAATTCGGCTTCAATAAGTCAATATCGACGTATCTAATCAGTACGAACTTAAATTACTTTGACAAAGTCAAGAATAAGTTAAAGCACAAGGAAAGTGTAAGTAAAAGATTACTTGAATTCTAATATATTTCCCTCCAAACCAAATGAAAATTTATGTGAATTTAATATTATACTCGTATAGTAGCATGCTATTCTTTAAGCTGTAATTCGTTTCGAGAAGAAAACTGGTCGAATTTCTATCTTATTTAGGAAATTAGGCTATTCGAAAACATTTGCTACATGTACTAAACACATATATTAAATCGTTTGTTTATACATAGATAGAAGATCTTATAATTGCACCTATACAAAGAGTGATGCGTTACAAAATATTACTTGAAGCATTTTTGAAAGACTTAACTAAGAACGGTTTAGTTGAGGATAAAAACTGTTTAATTGAAGCGTTGAACATGATGAAGGTATCAACAAATAATCTTCTCGGCAATTTACTTTAAAAGTTTTAAAATTAAAAAAATATTTTAAACTTCACAGGGAGTTTGCGATGAAGTAGACGATTTCATCGTTCTTAATGGTATAAAAAATTTTGATGGTCTTATATCGGCTCAAGGAGAGCTCTTGTTTCGCGGCTTTTTACAGTGCAATTATAATGGAAAACGAAGCAATTTATATGTTTTTCTTTTTAAAAGCTTAATATTGTTTACTGAACAACAAGGATCCAAAAGGAAATATATTGATCCAACTTACAATTTTCGATTGAAAATCCCCGTAAGTAATGAACTTTGCACGTACATATTTTCAATTTGGTAAATTGGAAAATTTTTGTATTTCCTGTTGCAGATGAATAAATTGAAACTCAAAGAGCTAAAAGGTAGTAAATTTTCGCTTCAACTTATGGATCCAAATTCTTCTAGCTGCAGCATTATTTGCGAAGCTTCTACAAAGGAGGAGCATAAAAAATGGGTACAAGCAATTAAGCAGCAGTTGGCATTACAAATGAATTTAATTCATGATCTAGTAAATCCCAACAATTATCATGAAGAAAGAGAAGTGTTGTTGTAAAAATTATAAATTTGAAATTATTTATTTGCACAAGCATACGTATGTGCATACAGAGGTCCAATTCGTCGCATAGTTGTCGGCGGCGGTGGCTGAGCAAAAAAATGCCGGCATCGGCTGAAATTCTGCTGTAGCCGATATTTCCTTTAATATGTTATAAATAAATATTGTATTATTAACGGTAAATATCACAATGTACGATTAAAAGTTAACGTGGATTTTAACGGCAACTTCGGCATGTAAAACTTTCCCTTAAAGTTGATATTAACTTTCATTCGTACTTTGTAAAAGGAGCCGTAAATAGTGTAAAATATAACGAAAACAAGTACAAGTATGTATGTATGTAAATACAAGTACAAGTATGTATGTATGTATGTATGTAAATATTTCATCACAAAACGCAAAGAAATCCGGTCGGCCGTATATTTCAGCCATCTTGCAAGACCCATGCCTGACAATGTTAAAGCGTCGATAACGTGTAGGTGACAGCTCAAACAGATCAGTGAGGACATTTTCGAACAAATGGCCGCTAAGTTCATACATGACACCCATCTTTTCATTAATGACCATGTAAATGACAACATCCTCAGACATGTCCCCATTACATTATTTCGTTTGTTTCTTTTTTACACGTGTTCTACAATAACAATTTGAGGAATTTGTCGCTCAGAGAGTATTTAATACAGGAATTTTTAATGGACATTGTAACAGAACTTTTTTTTCATCAGCTCAATTTCGCTCAATTTTAGCAAGCAGGAATGTATCAAAATGATTCAAATTGGTAACAGACTGAGCGACAATGTCCACAAGAAGATCATTTGCTGGTATACGAAGAGTACACACAAAAAATTATTTATTGAATTTGAACAAGTATTTGTGAAATTCAAATAATTTTTTGTTTAATTCAGGACCTCTAAATAAATTTGTATATTCAAATACAAAATTTTGTTTGAAAAAATCCACCGAATTTTCCAGTTAAAAAAATAATATGTTATTTTGAGAAATTTATTATTTGACATATTGTCATAATTTTATTTTAAATGAAGTTTATTGGCTGATAGTTAAGCATTATCTATATGCATTTCATTGGCGCTTTACCAAATCGTTAGTAGACTTCAACCACAACTTTGAACAGTTACAAACCTCTTATCTTATGCACAGACTTTCAAAAATCATTTGAGAATTTATAAATGATAATATTTTTCACTCGTATTTTTCCTTATTTACTTTCCACCATGTCAATAGGTTGACGTAATTTTCCCCACGTTTTCCGCTAATTTTTCTCATCGGAATGTCATAATAATGTTAAGTATTGTGACAGTTTTTTTTAATTTTTTTTATTGAGGCAAAGGATAGATTTTTTTCAATTAAATTTTAAATACCAAGTGGCACTAAAGTTTTAGAATTAATAGTCGTATTCGTATTCGGCGAATAACATCACTAGTGTCTATATGTATGCGCGCATTTTTCTGTGTCTCTTTTGTAGTTTATACGTATTTTCCTGGGAGTATTTATTATATGTAACATCTCTAAAGTAAATTTCGTCTTATAGTTAATTTCTTGTTGTAATGCTGTTACATTGTTTATATTAGGAGAATGTCCTGTCATTGCACAGTGGGCTGCTAGCGCTGTTTTCTGTTCAGTTTCTCCTTTCCTATTTCTATGATCCGATTTATGCGCAGCCAATCTTGTTCGTAGTTTTGGTTTAGTCGCTCCAACATATGCTTTTTTACATACGTTAGACCCGTCGCCGTTGCAAGGAATTTTGTATACTACGTTTGACTTGTCTAGTATGTCAGGTACTTTGTCTACAGATGCAACAGGTACTTTGTGTACAGATGCAACAGGTACTTTGTATACAGATGCAACAGGTACTTTGTCTATTTTTTTCATAGCTTCCTTAATAATGCTTGTATCCATATTGTATGAGAAACCATTTTTGTGCAAAATGTTCTTATTCTGCTAAAGATTTTCTTATGATTTGTAGTACCCTTCTTACTAAATTTTGCGCCGTGTTGATTTTGACATGTTTTGGATGGTTAGAATAAAAATGAATTATACGTCCGGAGGCGGTTGGCTTCTTGTACGAAGTTTTATTCCAACACATTGTGGCTTAGAGCCTAAACAACAACTAAATATAATTAATATTATAAAAATATTTTATTCATTTGCCTTGAACAAAAAAAGGTGTCTTCAAAAAATCCTTCCATATCTTTGAAGTTTTTCATCAAAAAGCCTTTTAAAAACTATACCTTGTAGCCTTAAGTTAACTCTATAAGACCTTAAATTTTTATGATTTTGTCTCTCTTGTGCCTAAATCAGAGCGTTAAGCATCGCGTTAGCAGCAGGTTACGAGTTTACTACACATTCTAAAAGATTATTTTGCCACTACGTGTTGCTAAAAAATTTTACATATTAATATGAAAAACAACTAAAATAAGCATTCTCAAAATATGTAAGGTCCTTAAAAAAGGACAAAAGATGAGGAAATGAAAAACCAAGTATGTATTATAGCTATATTTAGTATCTATATTAATTGATATATAGTGGTTTTTATGCCAAGGATATGGAAGAAAAGTTGAACAACTGAACAAAAATTTAAAAGATGTCCTTGGAAAAAAATTTCTAATATTTAATTCAAAATCTTTAGTGATTGTTTTGCAAAATATATATTAACATTAAATAAAAAGCACACATATTTTACGTTTTTATCGCTCTCGGCTCAAAATCAATGTTTTTTTTATAAATTAATTTTCTACACACAACTTTCCTAGAAATTATTTTGTGCCGCGAAAAAAACAATCACAGCTTTTGTGCTAAGAGAGATAAAATCATAAAACTTCGAAGTCTTATAGAGATAATTTAAGGCTACAATATATAATTAAAAATTTTTTTAATGAAAACTTTGAAGGATATGGAAGGATATATTTTTAAAAGGATATATTTTTTAATTTTGTTCAGGAGAACTGAAGTAAATATTTTTATAAAATTCTAGAGTCGTTCCTTTTATTTGGTACCAAGTTCGCTAAAAAATATTAGATACTAATTTTAAATGAAATTTATTTGCTGGTGTTTAAGCATTGTCGATATGCATTTGATTGGTGCTTTACCAAATCTTCAGTAGACTTTAAACACAATTTTTAACAGTTACAAACCCCTTATCTTATGTACAGACTTTCAAAAACCATTTGACAATTTACCAATATGTAAATGATTTTAAAAAATAAGCATAGTAGGCCTTTAAAATTATACAAAACCCAGAAAATAGTTTGAATTCGATATGAATCTATTGTATAATTAAATGTATACATGCCTGCCATATTTCCGTAAATATTCGGGCATCTCGGCTTCATCACAATCGGATTCCTTCGTGGGTCTTTCAGTGAATCAAAATCGTAGCATTTAATTGAATAAACAATGCAACAATATACATATAAATGAAAAAGAACTATTCATGATTATCTATCTGATAAATAAAGAGCAATGTTAACCTGTTATTAAGAAAAATTTCATAGCAGCTAAAAAGATAACGGACGCATTTTGTGAGGCTTTTTAGGTCGATTCCAATTTTTGTTTATAAAGAAACTAATAGGAGACTTAGACGCTGAGTTTTCAGACAAGATTTTTTTTAAATTTCATTTTAAAGTTGCTACCGAAAATCATAAACATTTAGACGATGATTTTCTACCTTGATTTTTTTAAGTTTAATTGTTAAATTTTCTTTGAACTGAAATAAATTCTAACTTTTAGTTTAAAAAAATTAAAAAACAAAAGAGTTTAAAAATAAATGTCAAAAACAAACTTGAAAGCTCAAATCAAGATGCTTTTCCTACCCCGTTTGCTTTTCTACACCCTTCACCTATAAACTAAAAACTCAAGACTGAACAAACATGTAAAAAACTCAGCGTCTAAATACCCTATAAGAATCTAAAGACTCTTGATTTGCAAAATGTTTTGAGTTTTATAAAATACTTACGTATACAATTTGTTCACATATCGATGGCTTAATATAATAAATTCAGTAAAGTGCAACTTTAGCTCGCACACGAAGGGCTCCGTACGAATACATACATATCCCTTTTCGTTTTTGTCTATTTTTCATTTCGAAAATTTTTTCGCTTTGATTTTTTGTTTAAATTTAGTTTATTTATTTTTTCAAGTTTTTTTTCGTTGTTTTGGCGATTTGCTTTCATTTTTTGGCGATTTCTCATTTTTTGTATTTTTTTTTTTGTTTGTGCCGAGTTTTTAGTTTTGGCGTTTATTTTTGTTTTTGACGTTTTTTTTCAGTTTTGGCGCTTCTTTTGGTTTTGGGAACTTTTTTTCGGTTTTTGTGATTTTTTCTTTGTTATGACAGTTTTTTTTCGTTTTGCCGATTTTATTTTTTGTTTTTGGCGATTTTTTAGTTTTGGCGCTTTTTTTTGGTTTTGGCGCTATTTTTCGTTTTGGTGATTTTTTTTCCATTTTTAGCGATTTTTTCGTTTTTTGATGATATTTTTAGTTTTAGCTATTTTTTTTATGTTGTGCTTTTGTTCGTTTTTACGACTGTTTCGGTTTTGGCATTTTTTTTTAGCTTCTTGGCGATCTTCTTAGTTTATGTGATTTTGTTGCTTTTTTCCTTTAAGCGATTTTTTCATTTTGGCAATTTTTGTTAATTTTGGAATTTTTAAGTTTTAGTGTTTTTAAAAATTTCAAGAGTTGACTTCTTACGGTTTCCAAGATACAGCATATTTTCTAAATTACATAGTAAAATTACATTAACTGATAGAACACTCTTTAATTTTTATTGTTTTAATTCTACAGACTACACCAGTTAATACTAACTTTGAAAATTTAAAGTGTTTATATGTAAGTGTCTGTGTGCTCGGTTGCGGCTGTCAAACTTATGCCATTAAAAAAAACCGAAAAAGTTCATTTTGTAGGAAAGATTTGTTTATTATGATTTGTTAAATTAAAGGAATTATTAATTAAATTTAACTACACCCTATAAACAAAACAAATTGCATATAATTACATACTTACAAACTACGATCATTATTCTTGCGTTTTCATGATATTCTAGTTACAATGCTAACTAATAATACCTAATTGGTTGGCATTATAAAAGCTACTAAAAATGTTATATAGTATATTGGTAGATATCGGTCCATAACTCTACTGCTTAAAGCCTTATTGCAAAAGTTCTCACTGTCACAAACGAAACATTGAACGTCCTGAAAATCCATCATTGTTGGATCCATGCGACAACCAACTTTAGTACCATTTACATCGCCAAAGTAGCAGCTCCGCACGTATTTTAAAACTTTATATTCTAAGAAAAACAAGAGAAGAAAATAAAACAAAAGTAATTTTTTTTTATTCAGGAATGGAAACTTTTCATTTACTGCCTATTCACATTTTACTATTTCACATTTAAAATAAAAACAATTGTTCAATTCACAAAAGTTCGTATTAACGTCGTATGGCGTGTATTTTTGTGCGTTATAATTATACGATTGGATCTTATATGTTTTTCAAATAGTTGTATTGAGGCTAGATCTGGGACTATTCTGCTTCTTAGATTAACGCGAATCAGCTATAACCGCTTGTTGTTATAAAATCTTCACAAAATTATGATTATTTGGAAAATTAAAAATAACTAAAAGCAAAAATCGATATCAAGGATTGAAATATATTAAAAGTGACTCGAACTCTAAAAATGCCAAAAACTTGGAGTAAGTAAATCAAGCATATCGCGAAAATGTCGAAAATTCGCGAAAAATTGCAATATTGGAAACTAGCTCAAAATTTAATAAAACTCGGTGAAACTGTAAGGAAAGTCAGACAGCCGGGAAAAACGTGAACATAATGAAAATTTGCAAAAACTCGCTAAAATTATAAAGACTACGAAGCGAAATATTGATTAAAAGTCACTAAAAATGTAAGAAAGCAAAAAAAAAGTTAGAAAATATCCCTAGCAATTTTCTAACGATACGCCGTTTTACCGATCCGATACCGATACTTAAAAATAAATATCGCCGATACCGAAACGAGTATTGAAATTGAGTTCAGGTTTAGATTAACAAAACTCAAGAAGTGCAATTATTTATTATACAAAATTACAGTGTAAGAGATTATTAATATTTAAAATTGATATTAACCCAGCATAAAAAATTGGAAGTAATTTTTAAGGAACTACATTTTCATTGCTTCCAAAGAATCTATATTAAAAATATGCAGATAATTAGTAGAAAAGCAAGTAAAAAATTTATAATTCCTTTATAATTTTAAAAAATACTCGCCATGCTTTTTAAAAGTCGATTTTGTAAAGGACATTTATCGACTAATATTGTTCTAAAAAAATTAATAGCTTAATTATTAAAAGTCTTCTAAAAGTTTATATATATTCACTTAAATCTACATGAAAACATAGTTTTGCGCTCAAATTCGCATAAAAAGAAACAAGTTATAAAAATAGGTAATTTTTCATCCTTTTGCCTTGAGGAAAAATCATTATAGGCCACTAACATCGCTTCCAATTCGGTGATTGGTAATCGAAAAAGAGAACTTCTTGCAATGACAAGGATATGTAAAACTAATTAGAAATTATCCAAATTTGCAATACTTCCGTATCGCGAATTCTACATCTTTATGATTTCTTTGAATTGTCTTTTTTTTGCTGGGAGTAAGATTTTAAAAACAACTAATTGACCTTGAATTCATTATAAAGCTAACAAAAATAAATTATTTTCTTACAAAATAACAGCGTAAAGTATTATTAATTTTTAAAATTAATATTAATAAGATTTAAAAAATAACGAAATTAATTTAGTTCATGGTAAAATTAGCAAAAAAAAAAAATAATTTGTTAAAAAAAAATCTGCAAAAAAATTTTTAAAGTATCGTCGTATCGACAGTTAACCGGATCACGGATAATCGAGGCCCGACTGTATTAAAATTTAATATTGATTTTTGTTTTCAGTTAATGCCAAAATATATTTAAATTTTGTCATTTCCAAGTGAAATAATTATAAGAACTTCCTGTTGATTTTAGAATTGAACAAAGCTGTAAACAATATTGCTCTTTGTAAAACTATTAAAAATTAATTAAAATAAAAACCCACATAAAAAGAAATTTAATTATCTTTGAGCGTCATGTGTTTTATGTGCACTATTGATGTAATAAATTAAATGAAAACGTTTATATAAAATACGCAAACATTGACATAAATCTTTACTCACCTTTGTAAATTTTTTTCATACATCCTGTTGCATTTAAATATTCCAAGTCATTAGAAAGATACCGCGGTGGTGCTACTTGATCGCAATCGATTTTAAAATATTCTTCCATACTGAATTCTTCACCACAATTTGTTTCCGATACAGATTCGCAATTGTAACATTGAATGGCAGAAACTTGTTCTAAAGTCGAAATATATCTTAATTAAAATTTTAAAATTTAATCAGCAATTCTATACCTACCTGTGATTATTGAATATATAACTAAAGTTATTGCCACAAACATGAGCATTTTTCTGGTTTGAGATTAAAAACTTTGAGAGTTTTCCGACGCTGTTTAACACTCACTGTTTGTATATTTTTCTTTCCAGATTTGTTGTTTGTTTGTTTCATAGAAAATTCATTATTTGTTGCTCTACTCAATTAAAAAATTCCACGTAATCTCAATTTATTTAAATAATTTTACAATTCAATATTTTATATTTTCGTTTCTTTATTATTATCGATTATGAAAAAAGTATTAAAAATGCAATATATAATTATGAAAATAAAAAAAAACCAGCTACTCTTAGACAAACTTTTCTAGAACATATTTCGGAATATTTATTTCTATTTATCTTTTAGTTTTCTTTAATATAAACTAAAGTGCTCTGACTAATATCAGTACCGTGTACTTGTGCTGCGTTTTGGTTATTTTATTTGTTTTATTTTTTATTATTATTTTTCTTCTTTTTTTAAATAACTTAAAAATAAAATTTCTTTTCTCTCGCACCTTTCACGTCCATGATTAATTCTGTACTGAAATAGTGTTGAAAATAAATTTTCCAAATTTTCCTCTTTTAAGTTTTTCAAAACTTTTTTGGAGCGAATGTGTCGCCAAATATTTGCTTGAATTGTAATTAAAGCGACACGCGATGACCTTTAAATTTTAATTTTACTAGTCACTAGTAAACAATTTGAAAATACTCTTGTTACTTTATTTCATATGATATAATAATAGATAGTAAATATGTATTATAATTTCAAATAAATTAAGTTATCGTATGGTTTAGACTTTTTTTGTAGTAAAACTAATAACATAGGCCAACGAAAAAAAAACTTTTTAAACGAAACTACAACATTTCCAAGCAGTTTAATGTACTAAGAATTGATTCCTATCGCCCAAAGGTTTTTTTAATGGGCTTGTCTAATATTTTCACTCGGTACATCAGTATATGTCACGCTATCTCGGGAACAGATGCACAAGAAAAAATTCCTTCAAACTGTATTAACATAGTTTTTTGATTTGCCCAACACTTTTGGAGTCATTCACAAGTTAAATTTGAAGAAAAGAGTGTTTTTGTATGCAAAATTAAAAAATTTTTTCTTTCTAAGAACTCATAAAAATTTTAAAACTGGAAAAACCCCTTAACTATTTATTAACTATTGTTCTTAAGCCCAGGTGTCTTACAAACAAAATAAGCTATTCATCATGAAAATATATGTGCTAATATTGATTTTATTAGCAAATAACTGAATACATCCAGACATTTAAAAGGTACTTGCACTTTTAATTTTTTGGAAACAACAGATAAATTAATTATTCCCGAAAATATCTATTAGAATCAATACCTAATAGAATCCACATTTGTCCATAGATTTCCATGATATATGGCTTATTTTGCTGTTAAGGCAACTGTCCTTAAGAATAATTGTTAAAAATTAAGATTTTTGCAGATTTAAAAATTTTATGAGCTTTTAGAAAAAATAAATTTTAATTGTCGTTTCTAATTTGTGAATAACTCTGGAATCCTTGAGCAAATCAAAAAACACTATTTGGAGGTTAATTCTTAGTTCACCTCCTGGTATTTTTTTTTTTATTGAAATCGGGCTTACCGTTCTCGAGTCAGCGTGAAATACTGATGTACCTAGTGAAAATATTAGAAATGCCCATTAAAAAATATGTGTGGGTGATAGGAAAAAACTGATACATACAAGATTTGGTTTCAACATCTAAATATACATGACATTATGGCAAATTGACTTAAAAAGTCTTCAAAGTACTTGATTTCGTTGGCCTGTGTACTTTATTAATTTATAATTAAAATAACAGTTTGAACAAGGGAGCTACCACACTAAAGAATATTCGGCAGATTCAACTTTTTCTTTATTACTTAAGTAGTAAATTGATTTTTTAATTATTAAGCGAATGCCACACAGGTCAATATTCAGCTTCAATATATGTGTTTGTATGTACACATATACGGAGGGGAAATATTGAAGAATATCAAAATGCGTTTGATTTTCATAACAAACGTACACAAGCATATATATTGAAGCTAAGCTTTAGCTTTTCATTGTTCTATCACTCATACTATTATACTTCTTGTTTTATTTTTCGCCTGCCGGTCGCTAAAATTGTGATTTCACGTAATACATTCAAGAGTTTAAAAAAGTGATGAGCACATCCATTTCTCTTTGAAAAATATTTTCGTTTGCCGCTCCTTTTAAATATAGCCCAACAAACACAAGGTCAAACGATTATAGTTTGTCAAGTCCCAAACCCTCTATCAATACCGGACATGGGGTTGATATTAACATTTGAGCTCAAACTGATGTTTACTTAAGAATAAATTGATCACGAACGGCACTTTCTCAATATGATATCAAGTGTTATTCTCCAATAACTATCCAATTTTAAAATATATCAAAATTTTAAAGTAGTACACATACTAAAATATTGGAGTTATTTCTAAATTTGTGAACGATTCTTTCAAATAATATAAATATGTGTATGTAAAGAGATTATTGAGCTAAGAAAGAACCAGACATGATCAATATTCCAAGGAACTAGGGAAAAATACACATCAATATAATTTTCACCATACAGCGCAGAACAGAACAACGTTGTTTTCGGAAGACGCTACGCTTCCATCGCTAATGTCCATGTATGTATATCTGCTTTCACCACTTGTTAGGTGGCCTCTGATGAATATGATTGAAATTGTTATATAAATCGCTACTAAATTGATGTTAATCTGATGTTTATCACAATATTAATCTGTTGTTGTTGACATGTTTATATGTATTTTAATTATATATTGTCAACTCGTCTCAGTAATGTCATGATAAAAATATATCAGGTATAGACGCAGGTAAGGACGCTGAGACATTTTGAATTTTGAAATTAACTTTTTGTATGAATAAATAAACAAAATAATAATAATAATAATAAGAATAATACTTAAAAAAAAGTATGTATGTACTTAAGTATAGAAATCAAACCTAAAAAACAAAAAAAAAACAAATAAAAAATGGGCTTGGAGAAAAATAAACCAGCGTTAACACTGTGACTGTTGATGGAAGCGTAGCTGCTTCCTTGTTCTTTGAGAAACAGTTGCTGCCGCGAAACCAATTTGATATCAAACATCTGTGTCTGCTGGGATTATGTAAAAGAAAAATACATTTAAGAGAAAATAAGTATAAAAAACTCAGCAATTAGAATTTTCACACATATTTTCCTCAAAGTTTGTTGTCCTCTGTATATATGAGTAAGTATGCATGTGTATATTTGCATTTGCACAAAGACCAGGGCTACCGACTTCTGTGTAATTATTAAAAAATGGGATAAACAAATTTTGTCTGGATATTTTGATAAACCTTTTGTGTAATTGTTTTGTAAGTTCACCGCAAAATTGTTTTTATATTTTCATGGATGGAGGAAGTTGCAGAAAAAGTTTTGCTGTGTACGCGCATATGTACACTGCAGGAAACTAAGGCAACTTTAAATTAACATTAAGCTAACTACATATTTCGCAACTAGTGCTGACTGATACTTGGATTACTTTCTAAAGGAAACAACTAACTATTTTTAACCGACTTCAAAAAAGAAGGAGATTATCAATTCGTGTGTATTTTTTATGTTTGTAGACGCATAACTGTCATTTGTGAACTGATTTTCAAAATTATATTTTTGTTCGAAAGGGGTTGCCTGCAATTTGGTCCCATAATTTTTTTTTCGAAAATCGGAGGGGGGAGTTTGCTCCATTAAAAGTAATACTGGCATCAGCCACCATTAGTTGCGAAATATTTAGTGTAAAGTGAGTTAAAAGCAGCGGTGCTAAAAATAAAACTATAGTTGTTTTGGTGAGTAAACAAAATATAACACTTTCTTACAGGTTGTCTCATTTAAAAGAAGTAGTATCAAGTACACGGAAAATATAAATATTTTAATACATGTATGTAGTATATTTGAAATTAACTCAATTCTTATTATAACTTTATTTATTTTTATAATAGTGAAGTTCGCGAAACATTTGGTAACTGTTTATTCGTTGAATTGGTAAATTTTTCCATATATTTCGTTGCTATAAAATGAAATTTTTTGACAGCAAAATGTATGGGCAATTTTACTAAATTAATGAGCAAACAGTTACCGAATGATGTTGTATTTGTTTGAATTGTTTATATTTGTAGTGAAGAAAATAAATTAATTTGCATAAAAAAATATATTATTTTCACTAATAATCATGTCCCTTTCCATTAAATTCATTATGAAAATAATTAAAATGCCGTTTTAATACATATTCATTTCTTTTCTTAAATGTTTTGTAAAATAAAACACATTGAATATTCTTTCAGTGGACTAATAAAAAAAATTATAAACAAATTTAAAGGTGGTCCACATCTGAAAATATTTGCGGCGCATTTTAGTTAGTATAGACGTTTGCGGCGCACAGAAACGACGCAAGAATTTTCGTCACATGCAACGCATACGAACCATGGCTTGTTTGTTTCTGACGAACAAAGCAAAAATTTGCGCCGCATGCTGTTCTGGTGTGGACGCATTTGTAGAAATAGTGCTAATTTTATTGCTTTATCATATGCTCGAGCGGGTGGACGTAGAAATGTTCGTGAATAAATATTTATGTGATAAATACTTAAAAGCTCGTCCACATCTACAAGCTAAAATTTGTGCCGAAAATATTTTCGGCGAACACGTTCGGCGCAAATATTTTTAGATGTGGACCCACCTTAATACAGTCCGCTATGCGAGTGTGTGCGAGTGTGGCCACAACAATTGTGCTATGAAATTGACAAAAATGGTTAAAAGTTAACTGATATGCTTATAGGGTACATACATACATCCGGACAGCATCTATGTGGATGGAAAATCAACACGTTCGACAGGGAAATATTCCGTTTATATATCGTGGATATAAAGTGTTTCCCCTGAAAATATGGCAGAGCAGTTAATATTTTATGTAACGCAATCGTGTAACATTTCGATGAGGAAAAGAAAACGCGGAATCAATAAAGCTCCCTTGTACTGGTGAAATAATGAAATTGCCGAGCTACGCAAAGAATGTGCCCGAGCCAGAAGACGATATACTAAAACTCGTGGCAGACCTGACAATGATCTACATCACCAGATCCTTGCGACAAAGAAGAAGGCCCTTAAACTGTCAATACGAAAAAGTAAAAGCAAAGTGTTTCCTTGAAATATGTGATGATGTTAATAAGAACGCCCTTGGACTGGCCTACAAACTTGTGACGAAGAAACTAAAATGATTAAGCGCACCGTCACCTACAGAGGCTTTGATCCTCGATAAGATAGTGACTCATCTTTTTCCGCAGCAGGGTGTAACGACATGGGACATCTATAACCCTGTAGGAAGCTTTAGCTTTTCAACAGTTAGCCTATCAGAGGTACAATTGGCTGTCTCAAGATTTGAAGGCAAAAAGGCAAGGATCGTTCCCCTCAATTTGGAAAAAAACAATAACTCGTGCTCTTACCCAAAGACAAGAAACCATTAGAAGACCCATCGTCGTATCGACCATTATGTATGATAGATACTTGTGGGAAACTTCTAAAAATTATTATCTACCACAGACTAGAAGAACATATTAATGGCGCATGTGGTCTCTCTGAGAGCCAGTATGGTTTTAGAAGGCAAAGATCGACAGTAGATGCAATTAAGATAGTTGTAGACACCGCAAAAGAAGCTATAGAAGGTAAACGGTGAAATAATGACAGCAAGGAATACTTTGTCGTGGTAGTGCATTTAATACACGCAAAGAAAAGATATGGTTGTGGAATGGTTGCGTCAACAATGACATGTTTTCCGACACAGTTTTTGAATGTGGCAAATAACTTATTATTGTATTAAATGACTGTGAACCTTAATTAGTTTAAGGCAAAAAAACTAACGTTTACATTTCATGAAAATTGACACATGGTTGGCTTGAACAATATATATTGTTGAAAAAATTCTGACTACAATCATGGTTTATTTAAAAATTCAACAACAGAATGGCTCTATAATAATAAAATATAGTTCTTATCTATACTATTTTGTTTGCAATAAAGCTATGGTTCTAAAATAGACATGGCTCTCTGCTTCCAAAAAAGTGTTTTCTATCGATTTGTTGAATTGTTCTTTAATCGGACACTTTAGTGCATTTAGTGCTTTGTTCTGATAAAATATGTGAAATATCTGAAACACAAAAACCAACTGAAAACCTCCAATAAGTGAGCTTTTTAGTTGGATTCTATCCTGAAAGTTGCCGATTTCACAACGAAATGTTTTTCAGAACATGCCCGATTATAAATATAAGATGTGTCAACAAATATGTATGTGGGTCGTTCTTAAAAAACATGAACATTCTGAATTTTATAATTTTTAAAAATTAAGTTGGCCAAATATGTTTATAATTGGCCTCATGTGGTTACGGATGGTATCAACAATAGGAATCCATAACCAGCAGTAATTTTTTTTATTTTTGGAGTTTTTACAGATAAAAAAGTAACAGAGTGGACCGGTAACAGAGGGGACAAATTAACTCAAAAATACGATATTTTAGCTTTTTATTAGAAGTTTGTAGAATTTATTTGTCCACTTAATTAGTGTACATAAAATATTTATAAAAAAAAACTATGAAATAAACAAAAAATCACTTTACTCACCGTTTTTCAACAGTAACAGAGTTGACACTGAATAAGGGTACGTACCCGGCCTACAATTATGTTGCTTACTCAACCACGCACTAAACAAGACTGAACAGTTCAAAACACATTTTGTTGATTTTAGCTAAGTTGTGATGGAGAAGCATAAGAGAAATATACGCGTCATAACGTTTAACAAAAATTTTTCAATAAAATGAGTGGACGTAACAGAGGGGACCAAAACCTGGGGACAAGAATTTTCTTCAAAAAAATTATACAAAAAAATTATTTTAACTAAAAATAACTATTAAATTTTTATAAATTGGCTTTTTTTTATAATATAGTTACGTAGAATCGATAATAATTTATAAAAATGCAGATATTTTTCTATTTTCTTTTTGGAAAAACCAAATATAAAATAGTAAAGTCTGGGAACACCAATTGGTCATATTTTTTAAGAATGATCCATGTATCTATATGAAAATAGATAATACTTTTTATTTCAGATCCAACACACTCAGTTGAAAAATTTTGTTTTTAATTTAAGTTGAAATAATAAAACTTTTAGCTCCTGTAAATTTTTTAATCAACTTATGGTTAAGAAAACAATAAATATATGACTATATAGAACAAGTATATGGTTATGTAGCTCCATTTATATGGTTAATTTTAACCATGGCATATATATATATGTATATATATATATATATATATATATATATATATATATATATATATATATATATATATATATATATATATATATATATATATATATATATATATATATATATATATATATATATATATATATATATATATATATATATATATATATATATATATATATATATATATATATATATATATATATATATATATATATATATATATATATATATATATATATATATATATATATATATATATATATATATATATATATATATATATATATATATATATATATATATATATATATATATATATATACATATATATATATATATACATATATATATATATACATATATATATATGCCATGGTTAAAATTAACCATATAAATGGAGCTACATAACCATATACTTGTTCTATATAGTCATATATTTATTGTTTTCTTAACCATAAGTTGATTAAAAAATTTACAGGAGCTAAAAGTTTTATTATTTCAACTTAAATTAAAAACAAAATTTTTCAACTGAGTGTGTTGGATCTGAAATAAAAAGTATTATCTATTTTCATATAGATACATGGATCATTCTTAAAAAATATGACCAATTGGTGTTCCCAGACTTTACTATTTTATATTTGGTTTTTCCAAAAAGAAAATAGAAAAATATCTGCATTTTTATAAATTATTATCGATTCTACGTAACTATATTATAAAAAAAAGCCAATTTATAAAAATTTAATAGTTATTTTTAGTTAAAATAATTTTTTTGTATAATTTTTTTGAAGAAAATTCTTGTCCCCAGGTTTTGGTCCCCTCTGTTACGTCCACTCATTTTATTGAAAAATTTTTGTTAAACGTTATGACGCGTATATTTCTCTTATGCTTCTCCATCACAACTTAGCTAAAATCAACAAAATGTGTTTTGAACTGTTCAGTCTTGTTTAGTGCGTGGTTGAGTAAGCAACATAATTGTAGGCCGGGTACGTACCCGTATTACCCTTATATATATATATATATATATATATATATATATATATATATATATATATATATATATATATATATATATATATATATATATATATATATATATATATATGTATATATATATAACCCTGCGGAAAATTTAGTGACAAATTATCCAAATGTACTCGTCCTATGACTTGAGAAAATAAGACTGGCACCAAAAATAAGGAGTAGTGAATAGTGAAAAAAGACATATTGTGTAAATGGTCACATACTAACCATTTTCAGTCAATTTAGTTAGTACTCCGGCTAGTATTGTAGTAAAAGGCACTGAGAAAATTCGATGCACCTGGATCTAAGGCCTATCACATAGTATCTATATAATATTAATTGTCTCCCTTCAATGAGACTGCCATGCCACTCAGGAGCCTGTCCCGTAACTATATTGAGATATTAACTTCAGCCTAGCTGGTATTCATAACATTGAAATATAAGTTCCCCTGTGGTCGAGTGGGTAATGTACTAGCCTGTCATGCCGGAGGTTAACGGTTCGAATCCTATTAAAGACACCGCTTAAAAATAAGATAGTTTAGAGACAAGTTACAAGGTGCATACAAAGAATCAATTAACCCTATCCTAGGCCATCCCCGTGTAAAAGTGGCTGGTCCGCTTCATAGGAAGTGTTAGAACTCGGACTGGTACCTACGGCCTGGGAACCGGTCACATGACTTGTTTTGTGTCAGTTCCATTTACCGTTGGGTATATATAAATGTAATACAAAGTCGTAGTTCTATAGCATATCAAAAGTTCAGAGGCCCATAACTCGAGGATTTTAGTAGATATATGATATATTTTCTTAGAACTCAATTTTCTATCAGCTAAGACAACTTTTTTTATTTGGAGGAGCGTCCGTAAAGTAAATGTAAGCCAAAATCAACGAGGGAATTTCTTCATCATGAAATAATTCCCAATTAAATCAAATAATGCCCAATTTCAAAATTTTGCAATTTTATTGAGTCTATTTTAATTTTTATAATTGATTCTTATTTCATTGGGCCCTTATTTCATGTCGCCCTCAAACTTCTAAAATTTTAATTGGAAATTACTGTTAAACTTCATAAATTGAAAAAGCCAAAGGCCAAATTTCAAACACAGCCAATTGTTTTCTTTTAGCAAATTATGAAAGAACACATGCAAGTTTACATAAATTTAAGTTTATTAAATTAATTTTGTCTGAATAATTTGTAGGTTCAATTCAAAACTATGCAGAAACATACATACTTACATTCATCTATACATAAGTTTACTTAATTAATTGTATTTTGTTTTATTGCTCACTGTAAATTAATTGTAATATTTTCTTGTGCTGGTCTTAATCAAATTAAACATTCCATCCATTATTAATTAAGTAATAAATATTAAGACAATTAAAATATAGAGTTCAAAAAATAAACAGATTTGTATTGATTGCGACTATTGAGCAAAATTTCAACTTAAGAAAACATGCGCGCCAAAACAAAGAAAGCCAAAATTGTCAAGGCAATGGGAGCCATTGTTGAGGAACCATTACACAAGTCCCCTGAGCAAACATCACATGACAATTGTTTTACAAAAGGCAGGGAAGGATCGGCTGAGCATCCGCTTTGTGTGTTGGCAATTTCACCGAAGAAACAAGTACGAACAAATTGTGGGTGGCCGCTAACTGCAAATAAAAGAGCACAAAACATTTAAAAGCATTTTTAGATATCTGTAATATTTTGTTGTGATCACTAGCGGACTTTATTTGGTGTTTGATACAAATGGTTTTGCAAAAATCCGAATCCAGCTATAAATTTGTATATTTTGTTATTGGTTTATATAGAAGCGCTACAATGTTTAGCATTTACAATTTTGCAAGATCATTTGCATCAAATACTAAACAAATAACGATTGTTTTTTTCATAATTAATATTTGGAATTTACATTGAATTCTTAATTATATTTTCAAGTTTCTTTGGAAAAAAAGATTTTTGATCACAAAATCTATTATCCTACACCAATTCCTTTAGAAAATTTAAAAACTCTTCAAATTTAGAACAACTACAGATTTTCGACTTCACGGACAAAATAATTTTCATCACGTTATTTCTGCAACGAAGAGTTTAGCTTACGCATACCCTTTAAATACTTCCACAATGACGCAATATATTTTGGAAAATAAAATTTGATCCTTTTTATAAACACGCTATAAACCCGTGCCGATGTGCGTTTGAATTAAGTTCATATACTTTAAATTTCGCGAGTACTGCGATATGACCTGGTGAAATGTGTTTTATTTGAAACTTGTAATTTGTTTCATACAAGTTCATACATATGTTATGGAAATCGGGTTTAAAATGAAACGATTTAGAACCGAAAAATTTTATTTTAATATTTCTCCAAATTTTTTTTGTTGAACTTAAGCCTAAGGTATAAAATGTTTCTAGCGCTTTTTTGTACGCAGAAAAAATAGATAAGAATTATGTTCAATAAAATAATGTTGCTGAAAAAATAATAATTTCAATAACATTTGTCATTAACTTAATACAACATTTATCAATACCGCGCATCTTAAAAATCTCTCAAAAAAAAGTGTCTGATAAAAAAGTTATTGAAAAATTGTAAACATTTAATGAACATAGCCGTTAAATACATATTTACTTAATTCATAGTGGAATTCTTTATCACAAGAAATTTAAAAAAAAACATTTTTGTCAAACACTTTCGACCTCTAACTCCTCCCTGTATGGACCTTTTTGGCCTTTTCTTAAATAAGGGGCAACAAATTTTATTTACAAATTATTAGCGCTTTTTTGTAATGATATTGGAAAATCCATTCCCAAATTATGATGAAATCGGTGGAGCAGCAGCCTTTTAAAAAATCTCAAGTTTAAAAAAAATAAAAAATGGTATATCCATAGAATTTTGCATATCGACTGTTTTATCTGTTTTTAGTGGTCATCAACAAAGGTCATGACAAAAGTTTAATTTTGTTGCATAGTGTTATTATAGTAAAGGGACCAGTTAAAGTCACTTGAAAATTTCTAAAAATTTGTTTGTTGTGTAGTAATTATTTGAAAATTACATTAGTATGCATGAATGTGTGAATGTGTGAATGGGAATACCATTGAAAAATCTATTAACTGACTGACTCTAAAACTTAATGCGCATTTGAAATATTTTAAGCTTTTTGTTTTAAAAAGCTGTTACTTTTCATGTAAATAATTAAGTTTTGTTTAGGCCTCAATAACAATTACATTACATAGACTTTTATTACATAATACCTATTACTTTATTCAACGCATAATTATAAAAAATAGGTGTGGCCCAGGGATGGAAATCATGTTACAGTTTTCTGGTATAAGTCATACCTTGTTGGTGTAACCTATTTCAGTTTTCTCGATACTCCCTTTTATTTATTTTTCACCGACTTCAAAAAAGAAGGGGGTTATCAATTCGTGTGTATGTTCTTTTTTTACTTTTTTTATGTTTGTACAAGCATAACTCTGTCATTTGTGAACCGATTTTTAAAATTATTTTTTTGTCGGAATGGGTTTGCCTGCAGTTTGGTCCCATAATTTTTTGTCGAAAATCAGAGGGGGAAATTTGCTCCCCCCATGCATAGCTCTGTCATTTGTAAACCGATTTTCAAAATTCGTGTTTTGTTTGAAAGGGTTTGACAAAAATTGGTCCCAAAATTTGTTTGTCTAAAATCGGAGGGGGAAATTTGACCCCCCCCACCATATCCATAACTCTGTCATTTGTGAACCGATTTTCAAAATTCTTTTTTGTTTGAAAGGGTTTGCTAGCAATTTGGCCGAATAATTCTTCTGGAAAATGGTAGGGGAAAAGTTTCTCCCCCCTCCGCACCCACCCCCTCAAATCCATATCTATGTCATTTTTGAACAGATTTTCAAAATTCTTGTGTTGTTTGCAAGGGATTGCTTTTCGAAAATGGGAGGGGGAAACTTACTCTACCCCTCCTGCATAACTTTGTCATTTGTGAACCAATTTTCAAAATTGTTTTTTTGTTTAAAAGAGTTTTGTTCCATAGTTTTTTTTTCGAAAATCAGTTGGGAAATTTGCTGAAAACCCGCCTTGCAGGTTGGTATCATAACTTTTTCCCCTTCCTCCAAAATATTGATTATCACATAGCTCCACCATTTATGGGCCGAATTACAAAATTCTTTATTTTGTTTGGAATGGTTTGCTTAGAGTTTGGTCGCATAATTTTTCTACGAAAATCGGTGGGGCAAGTCTTCCACGCCTCTACCCAAAATATTTATTAGCGCACAATTCCTCCATTAGCATACCGATTTTCAAAATTGTTTATATGAAAGGCCATCAAGTATATTGCTCTTTATACTGAAGTCGGTTTTTTTTGCCAAAATTATTTATTTTTAAATTTGAATCTTGAAAATTGGATAAGAGAATTTACATGGATTTTTGTGTATGTATGCAATGGAAAAAGTACAAGAAATAATAAAAAATTAACTGGATAAGAAACTACTTGATGTATTTCAAGTTTTAGCAAACATAATTAATTCAATAGAATGACAGAAATTCACACAATGTTTGACGGCTTCTGCTACTACATAAATAAATATTCACTTGATGACGATTAAATTTCCCCCCCAAAAAAAAAAAGCTTGTCGCATACACATTAGAGTGGGTCGAAAAAATTTATACCGGTCACATCCTACTGTGAAAGATATTACAATGACGATTCTAAAACTGCAAAAAATGTCTGCCATGCCCCAATATACAGGCCATTTAGTTTTTCTGTATTGCATTGCCATTTTAGTACCGTTATTAATGGTTAGGACGCAGCTTCAATTTTGCCCTTGGTGGTATCTGAATTGGACGTCGAATTCTAGATACCGAGTCTGATATCTCGCTAATATCTAAGTTCTTAAAAGTGGCAAGCAAGCCCTTCTAAAACTATGTTGTTAGTCTTAGCCTGAAAACACACCAAATACGACAAAACGTTTTTGTCTTATACGTCAAATACACTCGTATGATTATAACGCACATGAAAAAAATTTGGTGTGGGTTGTCTCATAAGAACTAATGATCTGTTGTCGTATAAGTCACAAAAAACAGTTTTGTCGTATTAGGTGTGGGTTCAGCCTTAGCTTTTAAAATACTCAGTTTTTTATGGATATGAAAATTGTCATTCTTCTTATGGTAACGATCATGTTACGATTTCATTTCTAATTTAAAGCGTTAACTTAAGAGATAATATTTTAAAGCTTTAGTTGAGGGTCTGAGAAGCAAAGGGGTACAAGTGCAAAGAAGAAAATTTTGAGTTGTTAAGCTACAAAGCTGGTTCTTCCTATGCACTTCGTAATTAATATTTTGGCTTTGAAATATATAAAGTTTTTTAATTCAGACCTGAATGATGATTCATACCTGAATTTTTGTAGAGTGATAGATAGATATTAGTATTAAGCATTGATTCCTGCCACTAAATAATTTTTTTTTTAGTTTTGAGACTTTACTTCTCAGCCACTCAATTATTTTCTCAAATATTTCAAAGTTTAAGTTCAATTATTTCTCAATTTTGTTGCTGCTTTTATTCAGGGTCCTTACGCTTCGTATTAAAGTGCGCCTTTAAAATTAAAACTCTTTTAAAGACTATAAATTACAAGACCACAACATAAAAAAATTTATTTAAAGGGTTTAAATTTTAAAAGGATAATTTAATACGAAGCGAGAAAACCCTGATTATTTAATATTTTTAAAAGTACATACAGGAAAATACTTATTAACAACAGCTTAAGAGAATTTATCTTTTTGTTAAACAATTTAGGGAGCGGCAACTGTAATTTTTGGAAAGAGCTCATTTAAAACAAAAAAAAACCTGTTTCATACAATCATGTAATATTTGTATTAGTTGAAAACAATTTGTATTCATTAACATGATTACTGACCAGATATTAAAGATTTTTATTTACTACGCAACAATTTATTGTAGCGACTTTTTTTCTTCTTTTTAGTAGCTTTAAGACATTAAAAAACATACACAAGAAGCCCCTTACTTATACTGCCCCCTGTCTGACTTGTTTTCCAACAGAGCTTATTTCGAAATGACATCATTTCTCAAAAGAAAAATTAAAAAACTTGGATTAATATTAATAAAAAATACTATTATAATTCCAAATCAAACTGCAGTTTTGATTGCAATCGAAACCAACTTTGATTTCATATCTTTCATTATTCGTAAATAAAATTTCGAAAGAAATATTTTGAATTGAACTTACCGGCTTCTAAGGTTTTCTTCATACAACCAGTAGCATTACGAACTGGTAAGAAATTTTGCAAAAATCGTGGTGGTGAAATTCGAGCACAATCAAATTTAAAGGAATCCTCAGCTTCGAATTTTTCACCACACTTTGGATTTGATAAAGATTCGCACTGATAACAGTGGATAGCAAAGGCTGGAACAAATTATAAAATATCCCAATTTAAAATCAATATTTTTCTGTTTTAATTTCATTATTTCATACGTACCAGAACAGGCTAAAGTGGCCAAAATTACGAGAGCAAACAAATATTTCATGGATGACATGATTTTTATTTTAGTTTTCTTTTTGTGTGTGTGTATCTTTCTTTTAAATTCAAAACAACCGCAGTGTTTTATTTTGAAATTTTTTTAAAAATAAGTTCACTTTTTACTTGTTGACTACTGAGTTCCACCAACGACGAACGATCTTCACCTACTAACTTAATTCAAATATTTTGTTGTTTCTTCAACTCTGTCAAATGATTTCGTTCGTTGGTTGTTTTTCTTTGCATCACCATCAAACATTTAGTTAACTACTCGGCTGGCTGTCAGGCAGGCATGCATTTAATATTTGTTTTGTGGAAAAGTATCTATTAAAGCGTTTGTCGTTAAAATTTTGAGGGGAAGCGGACTGAAATGACTCAAATGTTTATTTCAATTCCATTCAGTGAGTGAATTTTGGTGTGCCGCTTTTGTTAAAATGTGTTTCTGTTTTTGTTTATTATAAAAGATACAAACTAGTTTTATTTTATGACATCATAATTGTTTACAATAAATGGTGAGCTACAAGCAATGACCCACTGGGAAAATTTAATATAATAATGTATTAACTTTTCTTCAATTAAATTGACAATATAAATTGATTTAGATTTTTTTAAGTAAAGATTAAAATTCTTATATTCAACTGGAGAATGAAATAGGGAGAAAAAATATATTCGGATTTAATACTCTAAATTTGATAACGACTATTTTTATGAAACTTTTCTTATTTGCTTAAGATTAGAAAAAATCCTATTCACTTCATGCCAGGTAGCTTTTTTCTAGTCTCCTGTTAGCAAATAAAAATGCCTCTAAAATGTCATCCTAGTCTAGACTGAAAAAATAATTTTACTTAAATTCAACGAATGAAATTTATTGACTTAGATTTGTTCATTTTTGTTGTTGTTTCAATGATAATATTCATTGAAATTCAATTAGGATACATTGAATGATACATTATTGTTATTCTTTGACAAAATTAATGACCAAGTTCATTGATTTAACGTAGTAGTACGTTAGGTGCAAATTAATGAAAAAATCGTTGAAACAACAAATATTTTCCTTGAATTCTTGGTTCAGGGTATACCTTTGTTATTGTTATTTATTATTAATTTTTGACCAACACTTTTTAAATTTTTTTGCTGTTTTCTTTCGAAACATTCTTAAGCTAAGATCTCACTTTTCATCGGCGCACTGCAATAAAGCCGTAAGTAAAAAACTTAATGACTCATTTGTAGTGTAGTTTAATTACGTCTTTATATGTTAATTAGTTGAGAAATAAGGCCATATTGCACGCTTCATAAGCGAAGCGTTGAGGTGGGTACTACTCTCACTTTACGCGAAACTACTGATTTTTCAAACTTAAAATGGATCTATTATTATCATATATTGCACTTGTAAAAAATATATTTATATACACACATATTAAGAAAAAATACTATTTTTAGCACTCATGACATTTTTAATGTGATTTTTATTATTTAAACTAATTAAAAAACTGTTTAAAAAAGTTCTGTCTTGGACGTCCGTTTTCTGTATGTACGGATCTTGTATGTGGTCACGATAACGACCGAAAGACTTCACTAATCGAGTCCTTTTTTCTTTTTTACACTTCAGTATAATTAGGAATAGAAGCCTATTTAATTTCACGTTCTAAATGAGATTATGAGGCGTGCACTTTACTATTGCTGTTTTACTTTTGGTTTTATTGCAGGACGCCGACACATTGTGCCGATAGTGGGTTTAGCTTTAATATTCGTCTTTCACATTTTGTGTCTTTGTCGTGACCGTAGTAGTCCTCCAATCTTTACAATACGCTTCGCTGCAAAATACTTTCATAAACGATTGAAAACTCAATAGCAAATATTTTAAAGCTTGAAAAATTTATGCAGGCGCTAATTTTATGTTCACAACTGAGGGGTTCTTTGCGCTCTTCTGAATAGTACCAATTTGTATATTCGAATGTTGTACATTGTAGGGACGATATGTTAACATCACGTAACTAACTGACTTTGTATTATTTTTCAGGAAACGCAGAAAAATTTATATAAATAGTTAAAAAAACATTCTTATCCTCAAAGTAAAAAAATCTAAAATATTTAATATTATATACTAATTAATTTTCAGTTATTTTATTTCGTGGTTAGCAACGCATTCAGTCTAACTAACGGACTGAGAAGCAACGGGTGCAAGTGCAAAAAAGAGTAATTAAGCTTCAAAGTTTTTCGTCAATATGCATTTCATACATCATTTTTTGGTTTTGTTTTTTGAGATTATCATACAGGTCTGAATTTTTTAGAGTGATAGATATTAATTAGTTTTAAGTGTTGATTCCTTCATCTAACTCAATTTTTTAGTTTTGAGACACTTGTACGCCTTTGCTTCTCAGACCCTCAATTATAATGCGTGTTGTCAACGTATGAGCTACGATATCTGAATGCACTTGACGCCCATAATGAACTGACGCTATGCTGCGTGCCTGGCCATGAGGTCCATGCTGGATAGAGCAGGCTGACTGTCTAACCAACAGAGGAGCCCAAAGTATATTAATGGGGCCGGAATCCTTCTTTGGCATCTCACGGGGATACGTTCCTGGGCTCAGGTGGTGTTCGCTCGTCATTTACTGTTAATGAACAAAATGAGCTCAGATTAGTAGCCGGACACAGTGGTCTCTGAAATGGCTTATATAATGAAGTTTCTTGGAGGAATCCTGAAGACTCCACGTAAAGTATATGACCTCACTCAAAAAATATTTGACAAAAGATATTTTGATTCGCGGTGCTTATGCCCTATACATAATAATAAAAATGATAATTCCAGAAAAAATGGTATTATTCTACAAACAAAACATATTAGCAGAGTTCACTCTTTGATGCAAATGGTCTTGCGAAAGTGCAAGTGCAAAACATTGTGGCTTTTTTTTTTAAATCCAACAACAAGATACCCAAAAAAACGTTTTTAAAAATCTATGATATTTAGCATTTGCACTTTAGTAAGACCATGTGCGTCAAACTTTGAATTCAGCTATATAATTTTATTATTAAAGCGTTTGTACCAAAATATTAGTTTTCGTGCTAAATTGAACCAAAGAGAGAAAGTGAATTAAAAATAAAATTAAAAATTTCTCTAGTTTTACTATACAGTGGAACAAAATACCAAATCGGGTAACTCTCAGACGTGCCCCATTGAGGTCAAAATACAAATTATATAAAATTTTCCAAAATTATACTCAATTTACATAAAACGATATTTCAGTAAGCGTATGTCAAAATTTAAGCCAAATCGGACAACTGTGAGGCTTCACCTCTAGGGGTAAAATTTCAGATTTTATAAAATATACCAAAATAAAGCTATATTTGTATAAAACCTCCAAACTAGCGTTACGTAATATGTGAATAGGCCCTTACATCGAAATTTTTGAATTGCTAACCGCGCTGTATTGTCGTTGTTATTGCATAAGACATGGTACTTATTTTGATTGCCAAAGGCGTTTTGTTAAATTAATTTATTAATAATAAATATATTATTATTAATATATTGTCCTCTTTTTTGGGCCAAACGTCCTTATTTTTTAGTGGTTGACGTCCTCTTTTTCTCAAAATGGAAATGGCAGTCCTACCTATGCACAATATATTTTTTGCCTAAAAAACAAATAAACCCGGTTACGGATCAAGTGGTAGAGCTTGCACCACCGGGCGTGATCCTAGTTCAAATAAATTGTTTATGAATACTGCTGTTATTTTAATTAAAAGCTTTTGCGTATGGTAATTTCTTCTCAAAAACGGCAATTTTTCGAGGGCCGTACAGTAATGAAAAAATAAAAGTTAACATCACTATTTCAAAGTAACACGGGGCGGGGTTAGTGTTGATTTTACTTGAGATAAAAAAACTTAATTTGCATAAATTCTATTAAAACTCATTATAAACTCTCATATATTTTAACATTTTCTCACTTTACGCAAATAGCAAATTTTCTATGTAGTTGAATGAGATTTAATTATGTAATTGGATTTGAAAACAACATGCAACAATTTGTTGCTGCTGTTCTTATTAAAAAAAATGTATGCGTGTGGTTTTATTTCTGTTGAAGACATTAAGGAAACATACAAACCATGAATATATTTTGTTAAGGGAGTATGTATATAAATAATTCGTTATTATTTGTTGTTCCAAATGTAAGAAACAACAGTTGTTCCGAATTCGACAAAAGTAAAATAAATATATTTTACTATAAAGTTTTATACATATCGTTTGCTTAGTATAGAAAAGGCGTATCTCGACTTTTCTCAAAATCGAGCTTTGAACGTTATCAGCTTTTAAATCATAGCGGATAAATTGCGATAACGATTAGATTTATTTTTAAAAAGAATCGTAATGATTACATAATCCACAAGTAAGAAAAGAGAATTTTAAGTAAAAATCAACTTCAGTGACTTGTATCAACTAGGGTTTTTTTATTCACGGACTTTTTTGTTTCCTGGGAGAGCGGGCAATAAAAAAGAAACTCCTAGTATGCTGGGAATTTCCGGGAATTGAAGAACATACTAAAATATTTAACAAAAATTTTAGTTTCCGGTATCCATTGACTTTTATATAAGTAAATTTAATCATTCAATCATTCTTTATATTAAACTGAGCTTTATTTTAAAAGTATGTATTTCACAAACAAACAGTGTCTAAAGAAATGTGATAAAAAGCACTAAACTTAACTAAGCAAAAAGATTCAAAGTAAATTAGGTAAAAGAAAATTTTTATCGAAATATTAAGGAAACTTCTTGCTTGAAAATTATTTTTAGACCGACCAACAAGAGAGAATATAAATTATTGGCAAAATCACTGATGGACTGAAATCAAAGTATTTTTATTTCTGATCATTCATCAATGATTTTAACACGTGGTTGTCAGAGGGCGAAAGTGATCCAAAGAGCGATTAAAAGTTTGTCTGGGATAAATGTTGCTGACAAAGAGCAGTCTTTAAACAGTAAACTCAGTCCTTTACTCCTTGGTATGCAATGAAAATTATATGCCCTTAGAAAATGTTTACTTCTATATTCTTTGTTGCAAATGTCATCTTAAAAAAGTCAATATACTAACTGTTTCATCTCAAAATCGGTTTCTTATTTAAGTAACACAATTTCAGTTGTTTAGAAAAGTCTTCGCCCTCGACAGAAGTTGCATGGATAGTTAAGAGGGCGTTGTATAAATAAAGTTTCCTCGAAAGTTTTCTTTTTTGAAACATCAATGTCATCTGAAGTAATATCTATTTTCCCATTTTCTTCGTTACTAAATATATCAAAAAGACGTGCATAAAGATCTTCTTCATATCTAATTACCGTGCATTTTGGTGCATATTGAAAAACATTACAGTTGAGTTTACAAAAAAAAAATTTTGTTCTTTTAAACAATTAATTAAACAGACAAATTCTTTCTCTTCGTTTTTCAATCCAAAATAATTTAATATACACCTTGAGCCTTCGTTGGTTTCTTTCCCATTACATAGATATTATTTCATGATGAACGACAATAATTTAAAGAAAAAGAAGAATTTTTCTATATTTTTATGTTCCTGGATAAATTTCTCGGGAAAGTGGGAAACGAAAATAAGCGGTTTTCCTGGGAATTCCCGAGACGGGAATTCCGGGAAAAGCCCTAGTACCAACTCACCAGTACAAGTTACACTTTCTACGCTATAGGCACTTTTGAAGGCCGTTTTAATTCGAGTAAATTGAGACCAAATACAACGTAATTCGGCGTATATTTTGCATGGAAAGTCTTTCGCTTACGCTTTGGGAACATACTTAATATTAATATTGAGGGCTGTAACTTTCAGGGTAATTTTTCGACATATCCAACAGAATTTTACGTGGGAACTACAAAGATAAAAATACTTGCAAAAATAAAATCACCCTAATGTATGTCTGTCTAATATACTTGTATACTAATAGGTTTCATAGCGAACTTAACTAAACTATGCCAACTACGAAAGGTAAGTTTTATTATAAAAGAAGTTAAAACTTCTGGCGGATAAGAACCAAATTTTTACAATATTTAAACTAAAGAGAGTGGAATTTAATAATGTAAAAAATTAAAATAAAATATTCTTCAGTTCTTTCTTCCTTTCTTCGTTTAAATTTTGTGCATGTAACAGTGTGTTAATAATAATGACTCTTCGTGCAGCAAATGTTGCGTGTCCTGTAATTTAAGCACATTTTAATTTTTAAGCCAACCTTGAGAATTTCGCATAAGAAAAATATGTGTTTCTTTCATTTTTTAAATTAGTTTTTACATTTAAAATACATTTGTACTTACTTTTGTCATGATTGAAATACGCAGCAAAAATAATCATTTAACATTTTGTGTAAATTTAAACGAACTTTAAATATTTTATTATTAATATTTGGATTTATATTTCGGCGGTTTTTGTAAACATTGAACATTAAATTTTATTGTGGCAATTTACTTAAATATTTTTCAACTTTGAATAAATTATTTCTCATGGCAATAAACTTATAAAAATACTTGATTTAATCAAAATATAAAAATGAATTTAGCATTTATTGAAAAAAAAAAACGGGGAAAATGTATAAATTAAGAGAAACTGTATTAATTAAAAAATTTTCAATTTTTAGTTTTGGATTTTCAGTTTTTTTAAATTAAATATTAATGTTATTTTTTGTAAAAATAGATATTTTTGTGGCACTGAAATGGTTTAATGATTTTGGAATAGTTAGAATTTTGCAGAATTTCGATCTTTATTGAATTTTCGATATTTTTTTTTTTGTGATGAAATAATAAGAGTATCTTGAATGGTTCTGCAAATTTTCTAACACATGCAAACATAAAAAAGATCAAAATATTTTCCTTCGTGTGAATCAAAATTTAGACCAACATTTCGATAAAATCTTTGTGCAATTTTTCAATAAATATTTGATTGTGCATATTTTGAATTTTTGTTTTGTGAGTTTTCTAAAGGCACTGCTTTGGTTTCCAATTTGATTATACTGTGGCAAATGTATTCAAATTATCTTTACAGTATGGTAAACAATTTTAATATGTTATACATATTGACTCTGTCTGCATCATCATCAGAACGCTAAAACGTTGTTTATTTCTGTAAAACTAAAAAGGGCTTATAACTTAAATAATATACAAATTTATGAAAGTTGTCACAAATAAAGCAAGAAAAAAAGGTTGAACTTGGAAAAGAAGCTCTGGTCATCTATTATTTACCGTTTTAGTTATAGAATTTCCTATATTGAAATTATAAAATAATTATTTAAAATACAATTCACAACCTAGTGCAGGAATTGTATCTGTAGGTCGGAGGTAAACTACATCAAGTCAGATTTTGAAAATTTTACAGGAGACCGCAAAAACAATTTAAGGTCGCAAATGGTTCGATCTCTGTATGATTAACAGTTGGACTTACCGCAAATATTTTATATAACTGCAATATTATATTTTTATATCTAACATATAGTTAAAAAAGTTACGGGATATAATATTGCTGTTACTTTTTAAAATGGGCTTGGTATTCTTTGTCTCCCATATGGTTTTGAGCAGTACTACTGTCCCTTGAAATATATGAATTACTGGATTTCACCTATCGATAAAAAAAAGTTTTTAATCGATATATATATTCACCCCTATCGTGAATACTTTTTCCATCGATATGTTTTCCCTTTCCCTTGTTTTGCAATCATGAATAAAAATTCGAAAAATTCCCCTTAATGATTTTTTTCACGTGGAATTTTTCCCTTTTCCCTTGTTTTTGTTCACTTTATTTTGCAGGCGAACTGGATAAATACATCATGTAATTGCTATTTTATCCCCCCCAATTAATTATTAAAATATTTATTTTTATGACATAATCAGTAAATAGTGTTCATTTATTTTAATATTAACTCTTAGCAACACTTTTCTATCACAAAAGAACTAAGTTTTGAGGTGATGGAATAGCAAATGCTTTTTCAGCGTCTGTACTACGTTTAAAATATATAAAAAACACAGTTTTACTAACTCTTGAGAAAATTAAAATTAAAAGACTGTTTGATTGAATAAGGCTACCAGCAATGGCTCGGTTACTCCAAGGCATTGGATGCGTCTAGCAATCCTGGGCGAACAATTCGATTTTGTTTAGATTCCTCATTGGATGCAAAGACAATTACAATTCTTAGCACTGCATTTTTATATTTTTCAACAAAAATTTCTTTGATTTTTAATTTATTTTATTGAGCTTCTTCCTTATTTGCACTCACTGAGAAATGATAGCGGGAAAAAATGTTCACGGGAACTTCACGATAGCAATTTTCCCTCGAAGGGAAATGAACATTTCATGGGAACATAAATTTCACTTGTTGTTTGCGATAGGAGTAATTATAAAAATTTGTGGGGAATTTACACAAATATTTATATGGAAAATATTTGCAACAATTTTACAACAATCAACTCCTACAAGAGTTTGTGAATTAGACAATACTTTTTTGAATAACAAGTTGACAATCTTAACTAACTTAACCAAACTATTAAATTTTTTATAATATTACTTTTAAAACTTTCTGCAAATTAGCTTTTTCTTCATTTTCTATATATATTTTTTCAGTACATATGAAAAAATAAATTAAAAAATATTTAATTATGTATAAAAAATTATTATAATTTTTCAATACTATTTTTTTCGGACTTTTCATAATCAGAGGTAAGTTTGTAGTGTATGAACTCAATGTTATAAATGATGATAAATTAGATAATTAAAATTAAGGGGTTCAAAATTAATCGTTCTAGCTTAAATAGAAGAAATTTCATTTAATCGAATTATTTCAAATAAGAAATACAATGAAACTTAAAAGCTAAAATAAAGCTTAACTTATTTTGTACAAAGCAAATATGTATCACAATAAATGAATTCCTTTAAATACAAGTAAAAGTAATTCAAGTTGAAACATTATAAATAAAAACTTAAAATATACTTTCAGAATACTTGTGTTTTTTAATCTATATTTCTTATGGAAAATAAGTGGTTTTTATTTCTCGAAGATGGAATTGTCTTTCTATAAATTTCAAAGTTTTAATTAAAATTACTTTTTTTTTTATTAAACTCTAAAGTTTTTTGTTGCTAAAACTAATGTCAGAAAACAAAGAGTTGTGAAAATACTTAATGAAATATTGAATTTGAAGGCGGCATTACATTTATCAGTTAGACAATCCTCACAATAAACGCGATAAACATTCTTTTCGGTAGCTTCCTTTATACAATGATCCACAGTATCCGATTTATTGGTGTAGTAACAGAAACGTTTGACTACTTCTTTGCCATTTACTAGAAGAAATATCAATTGATTTGAGCTGATGTTTTGATTTAAATATTAAATTTCAAATATGTACTTACTTTTCTCGATGGTCTTGCGGCAGACTGCTCTTTCATGTTCCGAGTTGATGGTGCTATTGCAACTACGAAGAACACTGATGTTCCGCTCCTTTAGCGAATCGGGTATATCATTTTCTTTGAATTCATTGCCACAAAAGTCTTCAGCACCAATTGTATCGGAGCTGCAATGCCAGCATTGGAGATATGGTTCAGCTGCTGTAAATGAAAAATAATCATAAGATAAATAATGATTTCGAAATACTTGAATCTTTTCAATAAATAATGAAATTATTTTTTTATGTAGTTATATATACGAGTAAGTTATAGATTTTTAAAAGTTTAATTATTTATTATTAGTGTGTGTTGTATTTTTAATACATACATACGTACATATGTATTACTACCCAGTTGGCCAGACTGTCTTGCACGACGATTCTTTTACGAATTATCCACTGTCTATTGGTTTTCTAATCGAAAATTTAAAGGACAATCTGACAGACAAATTCCTGCAAGTTGTCCTCTAGTAAACACTTTTGACGACAATATGAGCGACAATGTCTTTCATTTTGTCTTCAATCCAACTTTGTTGAGGACAATATAAATGACAATGTCTTAAATTTTGTCTCCATTAACATTGTGGAGAACAAGATGAGCGACAATCTCTTAATTGTTGTCCTCAAACTAGATTTGTTGAGGACAATATAAGCGAAAAAGTCTTACATTTTGTCTCCATTAACATTGTGGAGGACAAGATAAATGACAATGTCTTAATTGGTGTCCTCAATCCAACTTTGTTGCGGACAATATGAACGACAATATTTTACATTTTGTCTTCAATTAAGCAAATGAATATGTTGGCCTCTTGTTGTCGATGTTTTAGGTGGTGCAGCAGCAGGGTGGTAAGCGCGAAAAGTTATAAACATGCACCCTCCGTTCGAATCAGTCAGATAATAATTTAAACAAAACGGAAAAAAAGTAAATGAGCAAAAATATTAAATAATTAAGTTGGTGACATTGTCGCTATGCAATCGTTGACGACAAGGTAAATGACATTGTAACCTATGTAATCATTGACGACATAATAGGCGACTTTTTTGCTTATGTAATCCTTGACGACAAAATAGGCGACACTGTCGCTTATTTAATCATTAACGGGAAGACAAATGACATTGTCACTTATATAGTCATTGACGACAAAATAGTCGACAATGTCGCCAACGTAATCACCTAGTGTTATTTGAACGACAATCTGAACGACATTGTTGCTCATTGAATCGTTCGCGATACTTGTTCGAAAAGTTGATCGATGTTCCGGCTGTCCGACATTTGTCTTCGACATTGTCGCGCACTCGTCATTGATAATGTCTTAAGGAAATGGCTAACTGGGTACGTAAATATAAATGTATGTAGATATGTGTGTATATGAAGAGAGAAAATATTGCTTAAAATATTTTTGGGGTCGCCAAAAAGACTATCGAGAGTGGTTTTTATGAACTCCATGCAAAACAGTAAAAATATGTTATTGATGATGTCAACTCAATACAGCAAATAAGCACTTTCACATTCAGAAAAACAACAAAAAAGCATCTCACAGTCTGTCCTCTGCAAACATTAAGAATCAATTGTACAAGGATTTTCTGCTTTCGATTTTTTTAAAGTTGAAATTGTACTAAATGTTTTGTTCTTAAAAAACAAAACCAATTTTTGTATTTTCTTTATTTTTAATCCATTAAATATGAAGTTAATGTGCAAGAAAATGAAATTGTAATGTATTATATCAATATCTCAGGCGATAAACTACAAATTCTTAAGTATTATAAAGGAAAATTTTTAATAAATATAAGTTGATAATATCTACATATTTAGTATTAATAATGGTTAGATGACCATTTTAGTCAGGCCGATCATTACGATTGTATGGATACTGAAGACTTGAATTGATTGTCAAACTCTGCTCCAGTCCAAAGTTTGGTGTATCTTCTCACTATCGCACATGTCCAACCCTGTTCATTGAGGTTTTAATAAGATTTACTCCTATGCAGGCATTCAAAAGATCCTACATGGGTCTTGGGAACTTGAATTGTTGTATTGGCAACAGGCATGCATCGGTCATGTTAAGATGACTTTTAATATAAATTAATTTTAATATTTTTTTGATAAATAAAGATCAAACATTGAATACTAAATAAAATACAAAATAGAGGTATGCATCGAGTAATTTTTTAAGCATATGAAATTCTTTCCTTTTCCGAATACAGTACATACTTGCTTTATGTCTCAGAGCACAAGCAGTGAAGACATTGGAATGACTATTTGTCAAACACAAATAGGAATGTATGTAGCCGCATACATGTATGTTCGTAAGAAATGAACGAAAATATGTGAACATGTTAAGATTTCTAATTAATAAAGCACTTTGAATAATAATTTATATCATGCAGTAAAAATGTAAATGTATTCATTGGCCAGTAGCCAATGAAACGGCAAAGTTTCAAACTTCTTCTGTTGCAGATAATACAGGAGCATTCTGTCAAAGAGATTAAGATTAATTTTTTATATACTTTTGCACATATAGAGAGATTAGGCTCTCATCT
Source organism: Panzeria rudis (assembly GCA_956483635.1). NCBI lineage: Eukaryota > Metazoa > Arthropoda > Insecta > Diptera > Tachinidae > Panzeria > Panzeria rudis. The sequence continues at coordinate 157,638,848 of OY101449.1, read as the reverse complement.
AAAATAATTTCTATAAATTAGAACGAATAGATAAAATTTTTTTTAATTACCGTCAATTTGTTGAGAGTAACAACAAGTATCATCAATTAGTCTCTAAAACCAATATAGTTTATGTGCCATCCTAGGAAAATTTCGAAAAAATTGTGTCTGCATTACAATGGGACAATAGTAAAGCGATAACTGGAATTTCAATTTTCCACTTTACTAAAACTAATGAAAAAGTCGTGGTGGGTGTATAGAAAACAATGCCTATCTGTAGACTAAATTGTATTAAACTATTGATTCTTGCTTATTTTATAGATGCAATTTCAACTATGTCCCGCACATGACACGATTTGTCTGTACCTGACAATATATAAAAACATATTTTGAGCCCCCGACCAAAGAAGGTGGTGTTATAAGTTTGTAGAGTGTGTCTGTATATCTGTGGATCTGTGTATCGTACAGCCCAAACGGCTGGACCGATTTGATTTAGTTTTATCTGTTTCAAAGGTGACTTGATCGAGAGTGTTCTTAGCTATGTTTGAAGAACATCCAGCCAGAACGGTCCAGCCCTTTAGAAGATATAACATCTTTTCTAGATGTATGTATCCTGTTGAATCTACTCCCAAACGGCTAAATCGATTTTAATTTAGTACATTTTGTTTGAAAGGTGACTTGATCCAAAATCTTCTAAGATATGAGTGAAGAAAATTGGTCCAACTGTTTTGAAGTTATCATCTATTTTCATCGGGGTTTTTTAAAACGTTTAATTCAATGCTATTAATTATAAATATTTGTTTTATTTATTTATTTATTTATTTTGCCAGCCAGCTTAATTTTTCCCCTTGTGCAATAGTTTCGGTCGAATTTTCATTCAAATCTAAAATTTTAAATAATGGTTTATGTATGCGCTAAAAATGGTCGAATTTGTCTGTACGTGATAGTGGAATGCTCCTACAGTAGACTGCCGACAAATCGTAATAGCAACAAATTACGATTTATAAGAGGTTAAAAAGGGATATTGTATTGGAGAATAATACGAAATATCGAGGGGTCCGAAATGTATGGAATTTTTTCGAATTATCGTGAATCGCGATTCTTTAATTCTCGGATGGTTGACTTATATGGCACCTATAACTAAATATGCAGCGATGCCTATAAAGTTTTATGGTGCAGTATATGTTGGAATTACATTTTTTTAAGCCAAATTTTTTGATAATATACTTGGAGCATTTACGACTTTCAAAGCCCTATTCCGGGTGGACTCTTGTACTACGTCTAGTATGAATCGTTGGCCGATTTTCACCTATTTTGGTCAGTATAGTTAGAGAATCACATCAAATTTCGCTGCATTATATAAAAAGGTGCAGTCTGTAGATGAGATTCAATGGATAATATAACACGTCAACTAGCGCATGAACTAAAATGGACGTTAGTTATTATATAATTTAATACAAAGACAATACATATGTACATAAATTACTGTTCTTAATAAAACCGATAAATGCCTTAAATTTCAAAAAACATTTTCAAGCCCTTATAACTGTACTTTGCTATATATCGATTTTAACAGATATAACTATAAATTTACGTCTAATATGTCCTTTATCCAACTGAAAAAAACGCTTTAAAAATTCTACTTATATCAAAAGTTATAGACATTTGACCGCCTTCTCGCGAAATGTCCCACAGTGTGGTGAACATGACCAAATGATAAAACTTTATTATTTAAATGAATTTATTTTATTGTAAATGATTTGTGTATTGTGTTCCTTTAACGACAGACAAGTTAAAAAGTTAAAGTAATAGTAATTATATGTGTAAAGGAAAAATTATGCACCTGGACATGACTGATAGCAATATGCAAGGCACGGGTCCAGCCTGAGTTGTTAGGGGGTGGTAACTTCTAACTAAAATATACTATTTTGCAAAATTTGTCTTAGAACCTCTATAGAAATTGGTTATATTTTACTCGTTTGGGGGTGGGGGGTGGGGAATATCCCGTTTTCGCCTGACTATGCATAGGAACTAAATTACAATATCCCAGCGGTAAATGGAAGGAATATAGGCGCCTTATTTTGTAGTCCCTAGCACTTCCACTCCCATTCGATATTCATATCTTTTTTACACTCGATGTCATTGCGGACCAAAGCCTTCCTCGACCCATTACTCAGCAGCTCTAATTGAAGGCATTCTTTAGCAAGTCATACGTGGCATGCCTGATAGAAGGCCTGGTTTGGGAAGGTCTGTTAAAAATCAAATGGAGGTACACATTTTTTTATCTGGGTATTTTTATAGCGCCTTCTATATTTTGGATTATCGTGATTAATTCCGAACTCCTTTTGCAAAGTAGTTTTTTCTACATATAAGAAAACCCAAATTTCGTGTATATATTAGGAACGACATGGACATGATGTATGTAGTCTGCAACATAAATGACATAATAGCAGCATGTATGATGACGGTTGTACGTAAATTTCAGTCTCATATACAAATAATTTGAGATAAAAGAATACGAGAGTGTTTGTTATTTCTAAAGAACAGTTTTTATTAAACAAAACAAAAAATCTAAAAATAGAAATAGAATAGAATTGTAGACGCCTTCTAGAAGGCCTGCCTTAGATGGCAGAAAATATTTAGTTTTGGATCTTAAATTCAGGTCTTTGAAGGCCTTCTTAGTGAATGCCTCGTAAGTTTTACCGCTGGGATGCCTTATACTCCTACAGATAATATTGGACTACGTGGTCCATTTTAGGTAAAATGGAGTAGTTACAACATGGTTCTATGCAGTCATGCACCATGTCATTTGCAAACAATAGCTTCTAGTTAACCGACAAGTGTTTGCGTTTTAACGAGTGCAATCGATAAACACGAGCACTTGTGTGCTCCATCGAATGGTAACATAGAGTAGTTTTAAGCCTAGTTCGATATAATGCAGACATGGACCATGTCATTTCCAAACAAGAGTTTGTAGGTAAGCGACAAGTGCTCGTGTTTTAACAATTTCAACACGAACACGTGAGTGCTCCAAGTAGTGACATGGCATAGTTTTGAGACTACTCCGATGTAGTGCAAAGTTGGGCTATATCGTCCAGCCCTAGGACATCGTAATGTTAAACCGACCATGTTTTCTCCATACATTTGGGTTACACTTGGACTACTCCTAGTCCTCTATGGAGTATACTTTACATGCGTGTATGGACTAGTCGCGTTATCTGCAGGGATCTCATACACGCATAATCAAATGCATACATACATACAAACATACATATTCCACTTAGGGTATTCATTCGGTTAAGCGTTAATCGGTTAACTGGTTAATTACTACCCGATTAACTGATCAGTTAATTTAAAATTGGATATTTTCGATTAATAGTTAAACCGGTTAATTTGAGTCGTTAGTCGGTTAACCGGTTAATTACTACCCGATTAACTTATCGGTTAATTTAAAATTGGTTATTTTCGATTAACGGTTAAACCGGTTAGCTTCAGTCGATTAACCGATTAACCGATTAACCGAAGTAAGAATTTTTTTCATATTTTGTAGTATTGTAATTAATTATTTGTTTCGTCTCATATACAAAAGGTATGTGATTAGAAATTATTTTTCCTATAAACAAAGAAGTATGTACAGTGATCTTAACTTAAGTAAAACTATAAAATCTTTGGACGTGGCTATAAAAGAGGTTAGTAAACACTCTGCTACTCTAATTGAACTTGAGTGAATTTCTAAGCTTTTGTTTAATAATTTAATAAAAGCCAATAATACTGTTGCCAAAGATTTAATTAAAATCCAAGGACTATATTTAATGAGAGACGAATTCAATTATATTATACCTCCACTCAGGAATATTTCCTTCTAGCAACAGTGCTCTAAAATACAACACAAAACGGAAACTAAGGAATTCGAAAATAAACTTTTCTTCGCAGAATGTTCGTCTCTGAGCTCTGCCAGTATGAGTCAGATGATGACCTGATGACAGAAGAAACTATCGATAGTAATACAACAGAATTAAATGAAACAATTAGAAGTGTTAAGAATTGTAAAAAATTAAAACAAGACTCTAATGACATAATGGAAAATTTTACAAGCTTAGAGAAATCCAGGAAAAGGACTGAGAAACTAGATATTCTGTATTATGGATTCTGTATGCTGGATTTCTTCAACATCTACGATAAGTGAAAGGATTTTTCCAAGTCAAAACTAAAGAAGAGAATCACTTAAACATTCAAACCAAATTATTTTCCTGAAAGATTGTTTTAGATGATCTCCTTAAATTATTAAAATAACTGATAAAATGAACTCACAAACTTGTTAATTTTTTAATGAATACATATTTATGATTTTTTTGCTTGATTTAGTTCAGGAATTGTTATGTTTGTTATGTTATTGCTTTTTTACTAATAAACTAAAAATAATAAATAATTTATGCATTTTTGTTTGTTGAAATTACTTGATTTATGAAAAAAGTTATTAATCGGTTAGCCGGCTAATACCGAAATTAACCGATTATTAGCCGATTAAGCCAAAGCCTCAATTAATTAATCGAGCGATTAACCGATTAAAGCAGAAACCCGATTAAATGAATACCCAAATACCACTACAAAAACTGGACATATTTATATGAAATGAGGAATGTACAGTGCGTTGTTCAAATACTTGAACTTTTTATATTGAATTATTCCAAAGTGATGTTTTAACATGATGCTAGAAATTGTGCGAGTAGGGTGGATTGAGATGTACTATTACATATTTATCTAGTAAACTATTATTATCTGGAGCAGGCAGGCGTCTATATGGCGCCAGGCACGAACTCGAGACAGAACAATAGAGCGTTAACAAATATAATGGTGGCTGAATGAAAGAAAGGATTATGACTGAAAAACCATCACTATTATAAAATAAAATTACTGTATTTCTGACAAAGAGAGATTGATAATTGATAATTTATATTTCGAGTTGGGCAAATAAATACAAATAATGTGACCTTTAAAACAATCAATTGATGCCAAAACCCGAATAAATAAACTATGTACATATATTTGCAAAACTTTATCGTACTCGATTGTAAGTGTGTGAATGAAGAATGGCTTTCTGAAGAGAGAAAAGTAAAAGTAAAGAATGTGACCTTTTGTTTCCTTTTACTCATTTTTTATGTTGCTAACAATACAAAAGTTGTTTTTTTTTGCCTTAACTTCCTGCAAACAGAAATATAATATATGTATGAACACTTACATGGATTATGAAAATTTTCTTTTTCGAAAATTTAGGTCAACGTGTCAAGCAAAAAATTCTCCATTTAATAAGTATTCAAGAATTATTTTGCCACCAAAATTCAGTCTGGAAGCAGAAGAAGTTTTTTTTGATTACCTGCCATCCAACAACATTTTGCAAAACAGAACACGAAATTTCTAGAAAAACTTAAATATAATTGAATGGCACTCCCTGGGCAAAGAATTACTTTCCATTTAATTTTTTAAGTGAATGCATGTTGCTTCGCATAAAATAGAACTGAATAAACATCTAAATATAAACTGAAGGTAAATCGCAAGCCAATAAGAAATTTAAGCTTTCTACTGAGAAGAAAATTGGTTTTAATATGCTTCAAATTGCAAAATAAACATAAAAATCAGTAAAAAGTTTGTAACGCAAAAAATATATTTGTTTATATTTAATAACGGTCAATATGACTGACAAAAAGTTGTAGCCAAAATTCTTAAAGTAGAAGTGCACATAACATGCGTTGGCGTAGACTTCTGTCAAAAAAGTTTAACTAATATTTTTTCATACAACAAGTTACATTAAAAACATTTTAACGCGTTTGCGGCAGAAAGTTTGTCAACTTTGAACTCTTTAGCGTGTTGGGTATTTTTGACAACTAATCAATCAGCTGACAATAAAAGAGAATAAGGTAAATAAAATTTTGAATCGTGGATGAAAAACTTTTGAAGAGGTTAAAAAATATACAATACTGTATAAAAAAGGAAGCCAGCACTACAAATACTCCATTTTACAATGTACAAACCAGTCAGTTGTGTAAGTCGGCAATTTTCATGCGCTAAAGTTTTTAAACGCACGATACTCGTTGATGAATTAACGCGTGTTATGTACTTCAACTTTTAAGCGTTTTGTTTTATTTACAAACATAAATGGTTATATTGATTGTTTCATATTTTGATTCGTAACGTCTGATTGAGTCTTTATGTTAAAAGATAAGTTAAAAAATATTCATACTAAGAATACAATTTCAAACAGATTTCCGAAAAAAATTGATTTTGACACAAACGTCTTGATTGGTGAAAACCCCAGAATTGTTCTTTTTACCATTATAATCTTCTAATGATTCTGATCAATGATCAGTATAGCCAGCTTAGACATCTTAACGATAAATTTAGCCATTTATCATGCAGCTTATTTCACAATACACGAACAATCAACATCAAAATTTTAACACCAGTCAAGTGTTGCTCTGGGTGTTTTAAAAATTTTATTCATTTAAAAATACTTAAATATTTTTACTGTTGCACAGCAATTGAATGTCTTGTTTAAAAATATATTTTACCTGAAATATTTCTTTACCAAAACAAAATTACAGCACTCTTGCTTTTATTATCCTCATAAATTGAATTTAAAACTATTGAAATTGTACTCAAATGTAAAGTTGTATTTCTTCCCTCCACCAATCAAGACACTAAAAATCACAAAAGTCAAATGCAAATACATGAATAAATTGGCAAACGTTTAGAAAAACTATAAGAGATAAATAGAAAGATAGCAAACAAATGAAAAAAGCTGACTATGACCGACTTAAAAATATAATTTTTGCCAACAAATTTACTTTAAATGCAAACAAAAATGGTAAGAATTAAGAACAAGGCTAAAAAGGAGTCAGGACGACAATTTGCATGGAATTCATGGAATTGATTTTTTGTTGAAAGACCCAATTATATTGTTTAGATTGCCCTTTATTTCTATGGGGCATTTATTGTGCCAAATAAAAGCGTAGAAAAAAGAACTGAGATCCGCACAAAAACATAAATATGAAAATAAGGCCAAGTACCTATCAAGAGCTTGGTCCTTATTTTAATCTCAGTACTTTTTACGGCCGACATTTTTGGATAGGAATTTGGCCTTACTTTCACATTTATGTTTTTGTGCGGATTTTTATAACAAAAAATTAGTTGCACTTGCAACGCGCGGATCCACCTTAAGGTTTTTGGGTGGGAACTTTTAAATAAAACATTTTGATGAATTCTTTATAGAAACTCAATATAAATCAGCTACATATATTTTATTCGTTTTAGGGGAAGAATATTCCCTTTTTCCCCTATCCTTGGTCCGCGCATGAAAAGTACTAACCAATTAGCACAAAGGAAAGCTAAAATTAAAGTCTCTAGCATAATAATGGTCTATGTTAGTAATTTTTTATGACCTGTGCCTAGTTTCTGTAACTAATGTGAAAGTTTCTCGACAAATTTAGTATCATTCTGTAAAAAAGGGATTGAGTGACAAAAAAATTAAAATTGTTGTATTTTTATTATGCTTGCAAAGTGATTCATATAATAGTTCAAAAAATAATCCATGAGTCGTCCTATAAAAGATCGGATGACAAGCATAATTATTAATTTTTTCTCGATGTGAGTGAGAGCTTCTCACAAGTTACAAAAACGAGGCACTGGATGGTGGAATAATTAGCAGCCATCGAACGAGTTTAGCTATTGCTAGAATTTTTAATATTATAAAAAAATTATTTCCACATAATTTAAAAATTTTAAAAAGTACTTTTGAGTTTCTATCAGACCGTTAGAATGGGGATTCATTTATTTTTATTAATTTTTGATTTCTTTGGCTTTTAATCGCTTTTTTGCTGAAATAATTACCAAATGATTTTTCACATACTTTTTACGATTTTAAGTACTTGTGGTGGTATTATTTGCAAATAAATTATTCATTTATTTAATGTGTTTTTTTTGGTTTCTTGCTTTTACCCTACAAAAGGCATTGGTGGCAAAAAAAATGTTTTGCTGTGAAATTTTTGTATTGATTATAAAAAAATATTTCTTCTGTATAATTACATTTTTTTCTCTTACTTATGTGTATAATCTGTTTTAAATTTAACACAAATATAATGGAAAATTTTAGAAATTAGTTGTTAGAAATTTATGGAGTTTTGCCTGCAGTGAAGGGTGTGAACTATTTCCGTTCTGCCTCGTGATCGCTTTTCTTTGTTTTTATTAAATTTAACCTGCGCGCCAGGTGATTATTAATGACCTTGTTAAACAGATGTAATTACACAAAAAATATAAACAATATACACACACGAACACTAATTAAACAAATAATGGAAATGTTTAATTTTAGAAATTGTTTTCTATTTCAAATATTGAATCCAGAATATTGTGGTCATGTCTAGATTGATTGCGGTTAGAAATATAAATATTAAAGTTTTGGTGCAAAAATTGTATATCTCATTTTTTTAATTTGCTTTTTTGTAGTATGTATTAAATTAAATGCAATAAATTTAATTTTAATTTTATTAATTTATTATTTTGTTATTACACCAACAACCACAAACCTTTTTTCTATTCATACTTGAGATTAAGAGATGGAATCTATAAAAAATGTAATTAGGAGAAAAGTTAAAGAGCTTTACCGGCAATTGATGATTAAAGCATAATAAAATAACAAAACATTAATCCAAAGTGATATTTATTAGGTCAAAGGTCGTAACATTTCATTCGAAAAGAAGAATTGGAAAAATTAACGCTATTTAATATTAAACTACGCAACGAACAACGAAGGGTATTCATTTTGAACGACTTTTCGATTGTTCGATTAATGAAATAATCAAAATTGTGAAATGATCGATAAATCTTTTATTTTGTTCCAGTTGTTGGAATACTTTTATCTTTTTAAACGAATTCATTACTTGGACAACTTTTAAAGTTACTCGATGTTTTTGTGACTTTTGTGTGAAAAACTATAATAAATCAAGTCTTATCATTTTATATGTATGGATGCAAAATAAATAAAAAATCGTAAGAGAAAATGATTTTACAAGGAATTCTAAACAACTTTGTCCTAAAAACCATGGTTCTAAAATGGATTTCGAGCTTGCGGTAATTCCACAATATGAATGTGTGTTATAAATTGTTATACGATGGCGTATGACTATCAATATTTTATGTATTGATAAAATATGAAGTATACGCCAGGGTACTAACAACCTGCTTCAAGCAATTTTTGTTATTTTTTTTATAATAAAAGCCTTCTAGAGTTGTGCGTCTCCTGAACGAACTAGTTCAATTGAATCATTCATTCAATAGAGCGAAGTGAGTCGCTCACTATACTGAGTATTTTTAGTTCAGTGAGATCCTTCTTATGAAAGACATAAGGCGAATTCAAGGTGAATCATTCATATTTCTTTCTTTCTTGTCTGTGGTGGTTAATAGCTCACGGCAAACTAAAAATTGTGGCATCATTTTGCAGAATTGTCTTGAAAACGTACCCATGACGAAAGCCACTTATTGAAATTTGTTTATACCATAACCCAACACATGCAAAAAGATAATTTATCACTTTTTAAATAAAGAATCCTGTACAGTGTAGTATTTTTTAGTACACATTCAATTTTTCAGTACATTAGAAGTTTTTCCTGTCCCATATGATAAGGTCTATTTTTTTATTTACTATTTATTCTTTTAATTCTAAATATTATTTATATTGTAATCAAAACAGACTTCCTTCTAACTATTTTCAATACATCAAATAAGTAATCAGATGCGTCACAAGCCATATTGTTTGTGGCTGCGCTGTTAATTTTACCTTGTATGAATTCGCCTTGATGAAGTGTTTCTTTATGAAAACAAGTGAGCTATTAAGCAGCGATGCCATTTTAGCGCGTTTCGAGCTAGATTTAGCGCGTTTCAACTATACCAAATGCACTGTTTTTCGCCCTAGCGCGTTTAATAAAAAAGGCGCTAAATTGGCGCGTTTTTAGTAAAGTGAATATTGATATAAAAAACGAATATTTTAAGTTTTTTTTTTATCGTTTTAAGGTTCTTACATTTTGTTAATAGTTGTAAGCATCTAATGTTTGTCCCTGGATGCAATTTAGAAACAAATACGAGTATGTAGATAGTTATATATTTTTTCAATAAAAATTCAGGGGTGTTTTATTTATTTCCAATAACAAAACGACAGCTGTAAGCTGATTGGTTTATTTCCAATAACAAAACCTATAACATTGGTTTCTGTGACACCTAAAGCCGATAACATTGGATTCCATGACACCAAATAGCGCGTTTTGGTTATAAAAAGTTGACAACGCTGCTATTAAGCTGAGCGAATAAGAGCGCTCACTCAAAAGAGCTGATAAGCACAACCACTAACCCTACGTCTTCACGAGTCATCGACTTGAACATCACATTAACATGTAAAAAATTCATCAACTTCTTTGTGTGGTGAAGACGTACGATGTCCATGTTCTGTCTTATCATTGTATTTTGTGGTAGAGCAATATGGATAGAATAGTATTCAATAGATCACTGAAGATGGCACATAGCCGAAATCGGTCTGTTTACAAACCAAATTTGACGTGGGATGACGGAAAGTCGTTCCAAATTCAACAGAGATAGAATATTTACCAATTTTGTTCTCTCTCTTTTCTTTCTATTGAAAATGATTTTTGACGGCGAATCTCATGGCGAACATTGATGCTCAGCCATATGTTCGGGCATCGATGTCAGCATGGACGAAACAACGACATGAGCAGTCTACATTAGCCATATGCGATGTCCAACATGATATTCATAGCAAGCTCATGGCTAATGTGGACCCCCAGTAAGGCTAATGCTCTGATTTTTTAGTCAAATGTTAGTGGCCCAAGACTGAACTGCCATACCAATTTTTATTTTATTCGGAGAGGGTGTGGCGCAGTCACTAATTGGTTTTATACGAACTGAGCAACTTACAATATATCTACCTTGGAATTTCAGTAAGATCAAAATTCATTTTAGGCAAATTGTTTATAGGGAAAGTTAATTAGAATTATTCTTAGAATTATATCCACCCTACGGAAGGTCACAGAGGAAACTGAAGATAAATTGATCTTCTAAGAAATGTTTTAAAATGAACGCAAAATTCAAGTAATTTACTTTTTGTCGGTATTTTTGTATATTTCAAATCTTGTTTTTCACTAATAGAATACGTTGGAAAGTAGAAAAAAGTGAATAAAAAGCATTTCCACCTTATCAGGCTCGTACAGCGTTTGTTTTGGGGTCATAAAGACATCCTTTATATCACAAAAACTTTTACTGGGTCTTTGATTATGTGAATACTTTTAATTGTTTCACTTAATTCTCTCACTATATTACTTGATTATTTCAACCTTTTCATCGATAACCACATTATACTTTTGTTATCGTTTTTGTTTATTCCGATATGAAACAACCAAATAATAACCTGCTCCCATAACATTTTCTTCTAGCTTTGGAACTAAATTTTAAATAATTATTGAAGGATATATTGCCGCGGAAAACAACACGGGTCGTTGGCCGGAATAAATCCGGCGACCTCAGGCCTAATAGGCTTACAGAGCAACCTATTAGCCGCAGCGGCACCCAGATAAGTTTGTATATTGAACATTTTATTTTATTTAGCGAAACAATTACACCAGCTTGCTTATTCTTAAGTTTTTGTGAAGGTTATAGTTTTCTAAACTAATTTGAACTGAGCTCGAATATCAAATTCAACTATTGTTCCAGGTATTGTGGAAAATATAAGAAAATATGGAGAAAATATGATTCTATCTATATCAGTCCCCGATCCAGGGAAGGGATAACATAAATTTTACAAAATGGTATGTTTCATTTAAAATTTCCTCTCCCAAAAGCTTAATCTGGATCTTTTAAGGATATTATTTGTATCCAGTGGTCTACAGCTTCAAAGAAAGGGATCTAAATTTTTTTAATGCTAAATTTTTATATTTAGTAATACTTATTTTAAGAAAATTTTAATCATCTATGTAGTTCTTTCATACATGCAATATGTATGTATGTATGTATGTATGTATGTAGTTATATCGTTGAAAAAGTTTGTGAATGCATACACGCTTACCCACCTTTAATTTTGTAAACAGCTGTCAAAATGACAAGACTTATAACCATTACTTTCATATTTGATGTATTGTTTGTGGTTTTGTTGAAATTTACTTTTATTTATAGAATTTTCACTTGTTAAAACAAAACAAAAAATAGAATATATCGGGTTTCTTTCCTAAAATGCGTCAGAGTGTCTATACTTTACAATAATGCTCGCACAAAGATTGACACTTCAGATAAACCAAATTTGACAAAGTCTTAAAAATGTTTTTCTATATTTTTTTTAAGTGTGCAAACACAATTGTCAGTTTAATGACAAATAGATAAATAAATAATGTTAATGCAAAATACTGTACTATTGTTATTACACTTTTAGCAAATTACTACGGATATGAAATATTTCACATAAAATAATATTTTAGTTTGTCTATTTATGATAATTTTTATTTTTACTAATAATGTAAAATTTTACGATGCAAACACTGAGTGAATTGAAGAGCAACTGATTGCAAAAGACATCACTGATGGCGGAAGAAGCTCAAACGAATTGAAAAGTTGAAGGGAACAATCGTGATGTTGTTCTCCATTCGTTTTTCTTTGAATGGATGACGTATGTTTTCTAAATGGAGAAAATATTTAATATGTACATCCATATTTGTGTATATAAAATCCTTCCTTAGGGGGTTTTTGTTTTTGTTGTGGAAAGGGGTGGAAGATGCGTAAACATTCTATTACTTTTCTATTTCAAATACAAAAATCTACTCTGTTTCTTTAACTTTTACTACAACATCCCGTAATGAAAAGTGTTTTCAGTTACTAACTACAAATATTGAACAGAGTGAATTTTCATGGTTGTGTCTGAGTATGTGTTTTAGGAACAAAAGAGAGCAAAAGCTTTTCTGATGAATTTTGGCGCCAAATGGTCGTCAAGTATCTGAATTGTGTGTATAACAACCAGTCATTTTGGCGCCTAGAGTGTCTACTTAAGCTTTTTCTGTGAAAAAAGCATCATATTAAAAGAAGGACATTTATACTTAATATTATAAAGACGTAAAGTTTGTATGTTTGTAAAAGGTAATCTCCGGAGCCACCGGCCCGATTTCTGAAGTTTATTCAACAAAATGTAGAACGGAGCCTCCAAACGCACATAAAGTATTTAGGGATCCGTTAAAGTGCTCAAGATAGAGTCGATGGGCGGTAAACCCCCCACACCCAGATAATCAGCCATTTCACAGATTCCGTTCGGATTGGTTTTGATTCCGTAGTTGTCATTCCGAAAGAGTACATTTTTGGTGCTTTAGATTCCGTTTATTTTGTATTTCGTTTTTACAATTATAAAGTTTTTATAGCTTTTTATTAACATGGAAAGCTGGTGATCTAATATTTATTTGACGCTCCTAAAAGTATACACGTTTTTTAATATTTACTGCAAATGAAAAAAATTTTCGTTATTCGTTTTCTGAAGAAGCAACTTACGAAATTGAAACCACTTCCGATCGGAATGGTATTCCGTGACATGGCTGAATATATATTATCGTTTTAGCAGAGATCTATGAAAGCTAGCGTTTTAGGGTTCCGTACTCAAAAGAAAAACGATACCCTCTTGACGTAAGTACGCTGTTCGCCATCCAGCCCATCTGCGTACCCTCCAGTCCATCTCTCCACCCGTCCGTCCCCTATCCGGATGCGAAACTAACTTTGTTCTTTTGTTACGTTTTATCGGCTAAACGGTTGAACCGATTTTGATGAAATTTGAAACATAGAGAAATCTGCATCTGAAATATCACAAAGGCTTTATATTTTTTTGAAAACTAGGAGCAAGAGGGGGGAAGAGTGGTGATTTCTGCCTCTCCGAAACTATCTAAACGATTTTGATGAAATTTAAACAAAGGCTTTATATATTTCCAAAACCAGGACCAATAGGGGGCAAAGAGGATATTTTTGCCTCTGCGGAACTATCCAATCGAATTTGAAACATGGATAGATTTGCGTGTGAAAAATACAATGGTTTTACTTTTTTTTTCCAAAGTACGACTAGGACCAAGAGATGGTAGCTGGGCGATTTCTGCCTGTCCGAAGCTATCAACTGAATTTGACAAAATTTAAAACATACATATATCGTTATTTAAATAATCCCATAGGCTATGCATTTTATCTAAACTGGGATAAATATAGGAGATCAAATTCTTTTTTATCAAATATAACACTGGATTTCATTAGCCATAAAGAAGATAAAAATTATGATGTACTTACATACATATATATTTCTTTTAAAAAACTAACTGTTATGTTGAGTTTCTTCTTTAATTGATGAATAAAACTAATTAATTTTCCGTCCTTCTAAAAAATTTATGTACTGATTTTAACTTTTACTCTTATAGTTAGTCAAAAATTAAATCCGGACGGGCAAAACCGCGGACACAGCAGGTTTGAAATAAATTTTTGAATGCGTTTGTATTTGTATTTAATTTAATTTTTTATATTTTTTTGAAAAAATCCGTTATGTACTAAAAACAACACCGTCAATTAATTAAATGTTTTTCTACAAAATACTGTAAAGAGTTAGAAATTTCATACGAATAATATTTTATTTGTTAAAATTACAAAATAAACATTAGCTAGTATGTATGCGTATTATGTATGTATGTATGGATGTATGTATGTATGTATGTATTATCTAGTATGTATGTATGTATGTATGTATGTATGTATGTATGTATGTATGAATATAAGTGTATATTAAAAGCTTTCGTGATTGCTTAATATACAGTACGAACTCGATTTAAGCAACTAAATGTTTTTGCAACATTCTACTTGCCCAACAGGAAATTTTTCTACATTGCATCTCTATAGATTCAACTTCCATTTAATTTTTTATAGTGGTACAAACAAATATATAAAAAGTCATACACTTTCTAGATTTTGGTTCAGAAAAGGTTTTCCATGTAAACTTTTTTAAAGACATTTTGACATTTTCAGCTTCAATAGAATGTTTACATACACATAGAAAAATTGCATATTAAAATCGTCGAAAACAAGGTTAATTTAACATTTTGCGGTAGTGATTTTGCTTCACAGGTGTTTCATGCTAATTCAATATGACTTTACAATAACAGTCAAAAAATATTTTTCTTTTTGAAATAATAGTATTTCATGTTGATTTAATATTCTAGTACAGTTAAATCAAAATGAAGTTGATACTGATATAATACCAAGAATCATATTCATTCAAACTGATTTCAAATTGAAGCAACGTGAATTTGATACTGAAATAATACGAAAAATCATGTTAAATTAAAGTTGAAATAACATGAACTTAATGTAGCCATTTAATTATTTATTTTACTTTCGTGATGTGTATTAGCATAGGCACACAACTGAGCAAAACAGTTGTTCATTGTAGCTACCCTGAAGGAAGCCAAGGGGGCCAAGTGTCTCCTAGTCTCCACTTTTGTCGAAAAGTTTAGTGGCTTTTGGGTGGCATTATTAACGAATTATCTACACTTTTTATTTTGCCTTTAATAGGAAAAGAAGTTTTTGACATCTATAAAACTAATTTTATTGCCTCATTTTGTTGTAATGAAAATAGTTGCACACAGAAAAAAAGGAATGTAAAATCAACATGACGCAATTGTGATTTGAAATCATATTAAATTTAAAAGAAATAATTTGTCATTTAAGTGTTTAGTACTTATTTGCATTGTTCGTTGCTACAGTTCACTGTTGCGCTTAGTTGTGTGACTTGTTGTTTTCTGTTCTTACATGTGTCGGCTATATAGGCGACAATAAATGAATTACCAGCGCAAATTTACTGGTAATTCATTTATTATGCAGCCAACTACAACACAAAGTTTTCTGGTGCCTATGCTAATAACCATGACGTAAGTAAAATAATTAATAAAAAAGCTACATTAAAGTCATGTTCTTTCAGCTTGATATAACTATAATTCAATATAACTCTTAGGTTTGTTTCAATATCAAATTCACGTCATTTCAACTTGAAATAACTTTGACTCAACATGGTTCTTCGTGTTGTTTCAATATCTAATTTACGTTGCTTAATCTCGAAATAACTTTGATTCAACATGATTTTTCGTATTAGTTCAGTATCAACTTAGTTTTGAATTAACTGTACTGCAA
Source organism: Panzeria rudis (assembly GCA_956483635.1). Lineage (NCBI taxonomy): Eukaryota > Metazoa > Arthropoda > Insecta > Diptera > Tachinidae > Panzeria > Panzeria rudis. The sequence continues at coordinate 157,622,624 of OY101449.1, read as the reverse complement.
TATTAAATCCACATGAAATATGGTTAATTCACAAGGATAAATGTTCCCTCAAGATTATTGTAAATTATGTTGAATTAACATGAAACTCCTATGAAGCAAAATCAGTACCGAAAAATTTTAAATTAACCTGGTTTTCGACGCTTTTACATGGAAATTTTTCTGTGAGTGCGGCTGCACGCAAATACAAAAATTAAAAAAAAGCTAATTTAATTGCCTTATCTAGTGTGTTGACTAGAACCATTAACATGCACTAGCAAATATATGGTGCCATTATCTCAATGTGGTCCCATAAGAACTATCTAGTGATTAAGCAAGTCAATAATTTGGAGGTCATTACTGGAATCTCAATGATGAGCACTTGATAAATGTCTATAGCATAGTGGATTCATTGTCTGGTGTATAATTAGTCAATATTACAGCTGACAAAGTCAATAGTGAATCAGTACAGTTTTACTATCGACATTTCCTTCAGGGTAGGAACAAAGTAAATCAACACCAACACACTTTTTTTATTTATTTTTATTTTATTTGAAGAGAAGTAACACAATCAGGTAATTAAAGCCTACCAGTTATTTAATTAATGTGTTACCTTCTTTTGGGAAAGGGATAGAGTAGAGAGAACAGGTGGTGAAGTGGGAGAGAGATAGAAAGCTTAATTCATTTATAACCCTGCTATTGCGCGTTTTTTTAAGAGCAGTGTTGCAAGCCTCTCTGATGTCAAGTAGAGGCATCGCGATGTTTTTTAAGCCGTGTAGCCATTTTATTAGTTCTTTTACTTCGCCGAAGGTTCTGCTACAATACCGACGAAGGAGGGTGCTGTGAAGTGCATTAGGATACGCTAGTATTAATCGCTGCCGGTACTGCCAAAGTGATCAGTGCTATGCCTTCATCACCTTAACAATCCAACAACAACCAACACAATAACACACCAATGCACATGAGAAAAATGCATGATGTTGTTGGCTTGCCTGAAAGTAGTCTTGAACTCAAGACCTCAGAGTTTGTAGTCAAACGCGCTAACTACAACAGCACTCTCATTAAACAACAAATTATTTCGTATAAACTTAATCAACACTGCGAGATGTTGATTTTACATTGGTATTTTTTCCTTTGTGTACTACATATAATTTGAAGAGAACTTTTAGATTTTCGGAATAATTCTGATTATTTTGACTGCAGATAATTTTAATTTCAATCTGTTTTGCTTAATAAATGAATGAATCCATTTTGCATGTTCTGTAAATGGAGTCGATTTGAAAACGATTTAGAGAAATGAAATCCACTACTAGCAATATTTTTTCAGACTTTTTTGCAGTTTCATATTTTTTAGTGCTTAAAGTATCATATCTGAAGTAAATTTACTATACACGATTTAAAATACATCAATAGGCCCATTATTTATTTTTGGAAAACGAGAAATTTACTCGGATTCGGTTTACAGAACAGGGCCGTATAATTTTAAAATATTAAAACCCAATTTTTTTCTAGTTAATAATGGATAATCGTAATATAATAATACAATTTCTAGAGGTGCAACAGGAGCTCTGTGGTGGCCGATCCACTCAAAAAATTACCTTTACACTACAATGGTGTTAATATACTTAACCAATAAAATAGTGATCGGTTATTAGAATTTTCAATAGTATATAGAAAATTTGATTTTTTTCCTGGTTCATAGGAAAAAAAGTCAGTTTAATTTCGTACTTTCGTTAATACAGCCAACTACAGATAATTTTACACTCGAAAATTTTAATTTTTTGAAGAAAAAAGAAGTTTCCTTATTCGCCAATATTCTATAACTACAATTTGAAGCTATCTTAATGCGGTTGTTTTGGTATTTCTATAAATAAAAGGTAAAGTGTATCAATTGGAGTATGATAGATTGAAGTCGCTTACTCAATAGAAAATTAAAACCTTTTTATAATATTGAGCTTGTTTTTTCAAAGGAAATACATTTTCTTTACTTCCTTATATATTTATCTAGACCATAAGTAGCTCTACACTTAGTAAAAGATAAGGAAAAATCGAACGACATGGTTCTGAAATACTAGCTTAATTGCTGGACTACTGTACGTGACAAAATGTTGAAATTTCTGTTAAATTGACCATATGCATTTGCACAAACGTTTCGTTATTTGGTTGGTGTAATGTCATATTGTAACAAAAAATAGGTTACAGTGGTTACAATTGAAAAAAGGAGAATACATCTGTATCATAGAGGAGGATTTGAGCTTTAAGACTGTTGAAATTTTAACTTCAAATACAATCACATTTCAATAAATTTAAACTTGGTGTAAAGTTTATAAATAGATAAAGAACAACAAATATGTGAAGAAAATGGGAATAGCCAATATTTTTATGGCAAAAGGTTACGTATGAGTAACATGATGGTATCATCATATAATGGTACCATCATATTACTCATACGTACATGATGGAACCATCATATTACTCGTAGGCGCTACACAAAAAATATTAGATAATCGTATTTTCTTCACATATTAATTTAATTAAAAATTCATAAAAAATTACCGTTTAATAATATATCGTTAAACAATTTTAAAAAGAGGATTTCTGTGTTGTTTAAATAAATAGTAAAGAAAAAGAAAAAAATGAATTTTAGTACAGTTTTCATGTAAGTAAATAAAATGCTTCTGAAAACTTGACTATTTTTAGAAAATCTGCTCTCCTGGCCATATTTTTGAGCGTGCGGGTAACCATTAAAAGCCAGATTGATAATATTAAATATCTAATATATATTGCAGGGGAATTTGAAAAACTCGATGGACGGTTTTTTGCTTAAGCGATTAATTCAGAGTTTCATAGAAAAATTCACCATTTTGGTCCAATGCTGGGGGCAAATTACGGCATTCGATATCCATCGAAATTTCAATACAATTTAAATTCAAATTTCGATCGATATCGTATGCCTAATTCGGCCCCTGGATGCGTGCATGCTTTAATCGGCTTAAAATTTAAATTGCAGGCATTTTTGAAATATTGAAAATAAATTTTTTTACCATTTATTAAATTCATTATTTGAGATATTCTCCTAATTTTATTTTAAATAAGGACTTATTTGTTCGGGGCTAACCAAATAAATCCTTATTTAAAAAAAAAATTGGTAGAATATCTCAAATAATGAATTTAATAAATGCTTTAATTTGGATTTTATCTTTCATTTTGCATTATAAATACTTTTATTGTCGCCAAATGGGTGACAAATTGTATAAAGGTGTAGAAAAACCAAATAGATTCATGTCGAATATAAATTATTTGTTGAGTTTCTAAGCCTACTACGCTTATTTTATTCATTTGTGACTTTAAAATTTAAATAAGAGGTCTGGAACTTTTCAAAAGTGTGGTTGAAGTCAACTGACGAGCTGGTAAACCACAAATGAAATGCAATGGTTAACCCCCAACAAATAAATCCTTATCTAAAAAATTTTAGTTTTAAAAAATTTTTAAGAAAAACGTCCAACAATTAAGCTAAATTTTTGTCAAAATTTAGCAATTTTTCACTCTCATTTCCAAGTCTTGACTTTGATTCCTTTTCACGTCTACTAAAAAATTTATTTAATATGTTATCAAGGATTGAGCTAAAAATCATTAAATATTTTCTTGAAAATTTTGGCTATGCTAAAACCCAAAATTTAAAAATTCAAGCCCAAATATATTAGAAAATATTACAAATATCTTAATGAAATAAACTGTATTTTCTTTATCTGTTTATAAACTTTACACCAAGCTTAAATTTATTAAAACCGTATTATATTTGTAAAAGTTATGATGTCCACAAGGTTTTTCTTGCCCGAGGTAGCCAACTTTGACACCTTGTAACTCAGCGTGTGATTCAACAGGGTACTCTAAATTTCAACATTCTTAAAGCTTAGGAACTGTTCTATGATTTTGACATACGTCATTTTGTAATAGGATAAACAGTTTTAAAGATACAGATTTAATACACTTTTTTTCCAATTTGAACCACTGTGCAACGTTGCTATAACAAAATCAGCTATGTGGTTTTCACTATCTTTTCAGGAGAGCAAAAAAAGCGCTTTATGTTATTTTTTTAGAGTCAAGCGTTTTATTAAAGCAATTTTTGCATTACAACAAGTATTTTGCAAAAAACATTAGGGATAATTGCACATTGGGTATTAAGCTCTCCGAAAAACTACACATAAGCATTTCTAATAAAATTATTTTTTGATATAGAATATTCCTTAAACATACATATGTATCTGTTTGGGTTTATATAGTATAATAAATATTTTGAATTTCATTATAACGAATGCTTTTCTTGTTTGAATTTATACACATAACTATAATTGTCGGAACATTCTATTTACAATATGGCGTTCTTTCACAAATCTACTCTTGTTAACTACTAAACCCAACAAGATATCCGCAAACGATTTGTTGGGTAGATGTATGACAAATAAATTGTATGTATAGTGCAATAAAAAATATCGAAAATTGTCTCATATATGAAAATTGGCCGATAAACGGAAACTATTTAAGTTCGCTGGGTATTATCATATTTTACAGCTGATTCTAGCGTCAAATATTTTTAACCCATATTAATGCTTTATTTTTATAAAGCTTGTTGTCTTAGAATTGGAAATTCTGCACACTGTACAATTTTTTTTTGTGCTTTATATATTAGTGCTTTTATATAAGGATGGCTTATTTAATAAGCAAGCAGGCAGGCACTAAATTGCATACATTCCCCATCACGACGTTGTTTTGCTTCAATTGGGAGGAGGGTGGCCAAATAAAGTTAAAAAATGGTCCCGATCTTGAAGATTTTTTGTGAGAAAGGGTGGAGTAGGAGGAGGTAGAGGAGGAAGGAAGGGAGGTAGTACATGCAACAGGTGAGTGAATGAATACAGTATATATATATCGATCAAACTAAAAAACAGGTTTTGTGAATTTGCAATTAATTTTATTATTGTTGTAAAATTTCTTTTCTATTGTAAATCATTTATCATTATTTATTTATTAATAATTTTTTGGTTGGGGAAGCACTGATGGAAGGTTTATATGGGCAGTTTTGAGAGTAGTTGCTGTAGTGGTTGTTGCCTGTAATAAGTAAAAAATACCGGTAGTAACCCTGACTATAACAATGTAGAGCTATATGCATTTTGGTTGTAGTCTTTACTACAATAATATTGAGCTATTTTCGTTATGCATGAAGCACGTATAACGAAGACTTAAAATAATTACACACACACATCCAGACATCATACTAACCCGGTAGGCCAACTCGTCGCAGAGGACATTTGCATCAACGACTACTTAAGGAAATTTCGACATTTGTCATGCACGATATTTGTCGATTACAGTTTCTTTTAAGACAATCTAACAGAATATGCAAAAGAAAAACTACTCAACTGGTCATGCCAACTAGCCAAATGAACTTCTAAAGGACATTGTCGCTCGGTCTGTCACCAGTTTTAATCATTTTGATATATTCTGCTTGCTAAAATTGAGCGAAATTGAGCTGATTAAAAAGTCTAATAAATTCATTCATAGTTGGCGCGCCTTTAGTAGTAGAAGCAACGATTTCTTAAGAAAATGATATATTAAAATCTCTTAATCGTAAGAGACAAACTCCTGAAATTTTCACAGTTAGTGCAGTATTTTAAAGGCAAGGATAACGAATGCAAACCAACAAACAAAGTATGAACTTAAGGGTATTATATTAGGTAATGTGATTCTGAAATTAAGGTGCATCTTATGAACCGCAATAATAAGACAATTGAAACAAACAAAACTAATAATTAAAGGATATCCATTCAAGTAATGAAACGAACAAGCCGAAAAGTAAATCGCAAAACAAATCGGTGGGACGAAAACAATAAAAAAACGCGTAAATTGAAAAATCACCGAACAAAAAAAACCGCAAGAACTAAAAAATCGGAAATAGATCGCCAAAACAAAAAACACTTAGACGAAAAAAAACAGCAAAACTAAATAGTAGACAACATTCGCCAGAATGAAAAGGAGTTAAAACAAGAAAAATATCAACAAATGGAAAAAACGGCTAAAACTAAAAAAGTCGCTGAAATTAAAAAAAATTCTCCAAAACAAAATTAAGCCCCAAAACAAAAAATTTACAAAAACTAATAAAATAATCAAAAATTAAAAAGATCGCCAAAACAAAATAGCACCTAAACGAAAAAAAACGCCAAATCTAAGAAGTAGAGAACATGAAAAAAGCGCTGAAACAAAAAAAGCACTGAAACAAAAAAAAAAACAAAACAAAAACCGCAAAACTTAAAAATACCAAAATTAAAAAATTCATTAACGAAAAAAAAACCAAAACGAAAAGAACCGAAACGAAAAACCACCATAAGTAAAAAGTCGCCAAACCAAAAAAAAATGGCATAAACGAAGAAGCGGATAAACAACAAAAAGCACAAAACAATTGCTAAATTAAAAAAAGCTAAAAGTATAAAAATCGCCAAAACGCTAAAAGGGCTTAAACGATAAAAAAAACTCCTAAAAGTAAAAAATCACAAAAGCTAAAAAAATCGGTGTAGGAAAGTTACTATGTATCATTAACTAATAATACATAGTTCCATTATATATTGTGTAGCTATTTTAAGAGATTTTTATGACGTTGAATAATTTTTCTATTATATCTAGAATACGGACGATTGTGTCATCCGTGGGCGTGACACTTTCCGTATAGAGGAAATTTTTATTTTAGGATGTTTATCGAACTAAAGCAGGCAAGGGCTTGAAATTTTGTGTGAGTAACTCTTTTTATAATGCTTTTAAAGAAATGTTATAAAGGAGTGGACAAGTGTGCGGAGCACGTCCCACATATAGTAAATATTTATTTTCAGTTATCTTGGAAATTAATACAGTAAAACACCTGAAAGTAGCCAGAAAAAAAGTAGTAGGCGTGGCACCTCCCACATAATTTTTTATTTCGGAATATCTTTGCTGCAAACGCAGCAAGAAACTTGAAGTTTTGTGTGAGTAAAGCTTTTTATAATGTGCGTTGACCTACAAAAAATAAGTACGCATTGGACATGAGGGGGTGGCACCTCCCAGGAAAAGAAAATATTTATTTTGAAATATCTTCAAAACTAATGTAAGGGGAACCTTGAAATTTTGTAGAAATAACTCTGTTGATATTGTGCATTGTCTATGGGAAACATTTCTGAATTGAAAAAGTGGACGTGGCGCTCCTCATATAGGGCGAATATTTATTTAGAGATGTTTTCAAAACTATACCAGCGTACCGATCATGCTGATTTGTTTACAGCGTATTACTGGAGGTCTATAAAGAACAATGGGCTATTAATTTTTCAATGTCATTTCCCATATAGAAGCAACATTTTACTTTAAAATATCTTGAAAACGAAAACTTGAAAGACTTTATTCTATTAGCATAGTTAAAATAAAATAAAAAAGATGTTGTGCAGTGAAGCACACGGGTGTTAGCTAGTATAAAATAAAATATTTTAATTTTTCTAAACTTCGTAATATTTGTTCAGTAAGAATTGGACATGCAAAAAGGAACTAGCAAAAAACTAGCGTTAATTAGCTCCAGACTAACAAACTTCATATGACGGGTGATAAGAAATACATTGTAAGAAAATAATTTTTTCTCGTGCTCTGTTTCTACCAATTATTCGGTTAAATATGCAAGACTATATGCATAACAAAATCTTAGCATGAAGTTAGCATAACTGACGAAATTTAAATGGGCTTTAACGGGGTTTTACAAGTAATTTTACAATAGGCTTAGTCATCAGTCATGACTATATTTTACATGGATTTTTGAATTTCAATTTGTGAAAACCTTTTAATTTTGCAATTCAATTTCATCATGCCAAGTTCTCTTAGAGCTGTATTTTATTTGATTAGAGCTGTATTTTATTTGACAGTTATTAATATTCACTTTTTTCTTTGTCTTTTGTTCAGCTTCTTTTATTATTTCTCTATTATAATAAAAGAAGCTTAACAAAAGACAAAGGAAAAACTGAATACCAATAACTATCAAATGAAATACACCGACTTTGGTCGAGTGGTTTAATCGGAAAATAATTCTGAAGAGATTAGCTGGCGCTATCGAAATGTCAGTTCAACCCTCCGTGCAGTCAAAAAATTTTTCTTGTCTATATGCTTCACCTTTATGTCTAAATAATTGAAAAATTAAATTAAAACCGAACTCAAGCCAAAATAATTTAATTTCTTTGGATATAAACCCAACTCATAACTTAATTAATAAAATAAAATATATTTGCAATACATTTTTCTGCCACCATCTTTAAATAAATTCTATTTTATTTGATTTAAAATTTTTTGCACAAAAAATTAAAAAAATTAAATAAAAAATTACCATAAAACGCATTTAAACCTGTTAAAACTGCCAAATCTGGTAGTTAAACCAAATTAAGTTGATAATAATTGTTGCCGTTGTTGCAGTTGCCGTTTGTCGCAAAAGTTGTTGGCTGTTATTATTATTATTGTTGGTTTTTATTGCTGTTTTCTGTTTGAAAATACATGCCATTTATTTTAATATTTTTAAGTTTTTTGTGTCATTATACTCACAATTTTTTGTTCAGTTTATTTTTTTTACCAAAATGAATAAGAAACGCATACAAGTAACACACATTTTAGTTTTTTCGTTTTTTTTTTGTTAATATGCAAATCAAAACGTTGCTTTAAAATGATATTTCATGCCCGCATTTGAATTTTGTTTGCGTTTTTTTATGCAAATGTTTGTATCTAAAAGTACCATTGAGAGTAAAGATAGATTTTTGTATTTCTGATTCGATTTTTTTTTCCATTTGTAATCGTGCGTCCGTCACACACGCATTTTTATTTGTTCTCGAAATATTAAAAAAATTTTATTGGAAAGATCAAAAGTAGAAAAAATAAAATGGCTAACGAGATTTTAAAGCCAAGATTAACAAAAATGACACATATCATGGAGTTTAAGGCGAGAGAGATAACGACATGTGTTTAAATAATTCATTTATCGTTACTACGATGACAATAAAAAAATAATTAAACTTTGCAAATTGTTAGTAACAAAAAAAGTTTTGTTAATAGTCATGATGCAAATCTATGTATGCATACATGCCACAATTCATTTTGAATATGTACTTACCATTGATGCCAACTTTGGCTCTTTTTTACGATATGACAAAAAACGATATGACACATAGATGCCTACTGTGGCTCTTTTTTACGATATGACAAAAAATTATATGATATACTGTATTGTCATATCGTAAGTTTTTTACGATATGACAACATTAAGATAGCCATACAAGGTGTTGTCATATCGCAGCGTTGTCATATCGTAAAAAAATTACGATATGACAATACAGTATGTCATATCGTTTTTTGTCATATCGTAAAAAAGAGCCAAAGTTGGCATCAATGATATGACATACTGTATTGTCATATCGTAAGTTTTTTATCGGAACATTTGGTTTGGTGGGTATGTTTATCTTTTGTTTAACCAAATTTAGAAACGTTGCTACAACATTCAGTTGCCTAATTTAAAAATAAGAGAAAAAAATATATATATGAAATCTATTACATCTTTGTATGCCGAATGCAGACTATTTGCGATTCGACTTTGTCTTATAAATTATTATAAACTATTTAAATGGTATTTTTAATGCACAAATTTTAGAAGTCTTTAATAGCTGAAAAAGTTTATTTCAAAATATTTTTAATTGTGCTCTCATTTAGAGGTTAAACACAGGTTGATTCTTTTAATGTTTAATGTGCAGTTGACACATTGTAAGACTTTTAAAATAGTGTTAAGTACGTCTAAGTTTAATTTTTGATTAAAAAAAATTATTTTAACATACATATTTTTACGTCTATACATACGCCAACTATTTGCAAATTTTAGTGGCGCCGAATAGGAGAAACGCAAATACACTTTGGAGGCTGCATGAAAAGTCATCCAAAATGAAAATTTCCAAAATTAAAAAAATCACAAAAAAAATAATAAAAACCAAACCAAAAAAAATTTAAATTTAGATAAAAAAATTCCACACCTTTTGATTTTATACACAGAAAAAATATTACTTATATCCAATGAATTTTTTCATCCTTTTTTATAATTTTTTTCCAAATTATTTTCACTCCAGCTAGGAAATTCATATTTCTTTTAAAAAATATTTTCAAAAAATCAGTATTGAACTTGTATAGTCTGTTGTACTAAGCACAACCCTTTCCTTTCTGCCAAACGGACAATTTGAAATTAACTGTATTTTTACTCTATATAAATATAAAAGCATTTCGAATTAGTTGACAATAAAGTTGAACATTTTTTTCAAAGCAACTTTAATTTCATAAATTTATTTATTAAAAATTAAATTCATACTGCGTATAAAATAATTCCTGTTTTTTATTTATAAATTAATAAAATATATGAATAATAGATTAAGAACTTTTTTCATACTATTTATGTTCAAACTATTTTCTTGTCATATAACATACAATATGAATATTTATTTGTAAATATATAATAATGAACTGCAGTAAAGGCATTGATATTGATCTCTTCCATTAAGCTTTACATTTGGCAAGATCATTTTTAAAGAACTATTCAATGTTTTCTTTTTTTCAAAATCTTATTAAAAATAATTCTGGCAAAAAAGGAAATCCGACTACAATCCAATTATCTAATTGCACATATCGCAAAACGGACGCAATTTTGCGTTAGTTCAAATGGTGTGTTTGTCTATAAATGGGGTGTCCGCAATTTATCATAGTATCAAACCGTTCATGGATTTTCAAACAAAATATTTTGAAAATCGATCGGGTTACCCAATTTTTGTTCATAAATGGTGGAGTTATGCTCTAATCAATATTTCCGGAGGAGTGGGACCAAATACAGGCAAACCCTTTCAAAAAAAAAATAATAATAATAATAAATAATTTTGAAAATCGGTTGAAAAATGACAGAGTTCTGCCTGTGCAAATCTTAAAAAAATAGACACGAATTGATAACCACCTTCTTTTTTGAAGTCAGTAAAAAAAACTTCCTGCTTTAATTTAAATACATACATATATTGTCGTTGCTGTAGGCAAATCCGGTTTTATCTTCCGGATATATCGAATAGTGCATCCGCTGATTAAACATCTTCTGCCCAGCCGGGGTTTCGCCTCTAGGTAGGTCGAATAGTGGCTTCGCTGAGTAAATATTTTTGGTATTATGGCACTCTTCCTTTGAGGCTATAGGAAGTATAGATGAAATTTTTTACTCAGCAAAACCACTAATCGGCATGCGAGTAGAAGAATCTTCTTAGACCGGCCGATGACCGTCTAGGAAGAAATATTAACTCAACGAAACCACTACTTATATTTTTTAAATGTTAGTATCGTCCATGGATATTATTTCCTTTTGAATTTGGATATTATGTCCATAGACTTTAATTGATTTTCTGAGTGGAAAAAAATGCATGTATGCCAACGAACATATGTAAAAGCTAAATCAATCCTAAAAAATGTGGGAAATTTTTCATTAATTGCTTTGTCCACTTTTTTATAATGAAAAAAGTAAGAAAGAAAATTATACCCAAAAATTAGGAAAAGTTACCCAAAAATTTTGGCTTTTCTTCATAGCAAATATTACCCAAATTGGGAGTGTTCGTTTTGGCAAAATATTGTGTATGTTTTTTTTTATATGAAGTTTGACCAACACAGCATGAAAACAAAGGGAGCAGCTGATCTCTTGCACAGACCTGTATTATTTTTGATCATGCCACCGATTTAGTTGATGAAAGATGAACTCATGTAACCAGAAGCTAAACGATTTTATTATGCGACAACAATTAAATATTGTTCAAAATGAATGACAGCAATTGCAACCATCTGCATATTGAGTAGAGATGGTCTCTGCACGCGTGATTAACGTGACGTACTTCTTTCAAGATTTAACAAAAATCTACGTGAGTGTTTAAAGATATATTGCCCTTATTACAGCTCTGAAATGTATTTCATCTTTTGTACTTGATAAAAGAAATATGTTGTGACTTTGTTTAAAGCTAACCATACACGTGCTATGATTACTTCAATAAATAACAAAAATTTCTATTGCATCCATCACCCGCTTTATCACCAATGTTTACTTATTAACAGCGTTGTCAATGCAGTGCTTTTCGCACCGTTTTTAGTGCTTTGACAGGTTTTCGGCCCGAAAAAATTTGAAGATAGTGCTCGGTGGTTTTTCAGTATAATTTTTGGTGCTTCTTTTCTGTGACATGTGGCACTAAACACAGAACTCAAAAATAAATTTCTTTATTTAAAACTTTGTTTCAAGTGTAAAATTTTTTGTTAATGCAACTATTTCCTGAACATATTTTTTGCAGTCTCGCAGAAGAATTAAAAAAATACATTCGTGCAATCAGCTGTGAACAGACATATCTAATTATTCGCTTAGTTCTATCTTTTAACGGTTTTTTACTTTAGATTAATTTCAAAAACTTTGGCCCCCAAAAAAAAAGAGTTTGTAAATATATTTACCCTCTCTGATTTCAACGCAATTTGACATATAAATATATATTCAACTTTTACGTGCACATCACATGGCGTATGAATTAGGCCGAGACTTTTTATGTTTTCTAATAGAAACTTTTTATTTTATAGCCGTCTAAGCTTGGGAATTTCAGCCATTTTTGAGAAAAGTTCGTCATATTCAATATTGAATAACTTTATAGCGGGCCATGATAAAATAATATATTTGGTATTTCCGTCTACTCTTAATAATTATTGATTAAATAGGATAGACATAGCTTCCTGCTACAAGTGTCTCTAAAATCTCTTACTTATCCTGAAAAAGGTATTTTAATTTTCTTTACTTCTTTATATAATGTAGTTAACTGACAGGTCTTTAACGTACAAAGTTTTCAGGTTGGAATGAAAACCGATTTAAAAAAATTCTTTATAATAACACAAATTTATTTATTTTACATTTACCACCAATATATACAAATACATGCAATAATAAATCGATGCCAATAGAGAATTAGTCTTATTTTCTTTCATAAGAAACATGCACTTGCCTGAAAATCCGAGCCCTGGTAATAACTATCCAGCTACGCAATTTTTAAATTCGCCTGATTGTCATAATACAATTTTATTTTCATGCTAAATGTATATATTTTTTTATATATTAATTTTAACCGCCTTTTTTAATAAGTTATTTAAATACTTCCGTCATTGTTGTCTTTCCTATCCTCTATATTGCCTGGGGGAAATCTCAGTTTAGTTTTCTGCCTGTAAAATGTGTACAAAGTCATTGCCATCGGATGTGCGGTCAAAATGGCTAATTAAAATTAATCAAAAATACAAATGAACTGAACTTAATTGAGAATATTTTTTGTACATTTCAATTAAATAGAACAAAATGTTAAATTATATATATACGAACGCTTTGAAGTAAAATATTTTCATATTAAACCAGAAAGAGAACTTAATTATAATTTATTTTTCATATATGTGATTACTTTTTATAATTATAGGCTATCCCACGATGTCGAACGAACAAAAATTCTGAAACACTAAACGAAAAATAACTGACGAAATGCTGGGAATAAAAAATATTAAATTTTTACTCGGGCAGCTGTTATAATTAAGACACACTACACATATCATCTATCTACATAATATGTTCTTTATTTAATATTTAACAATTGTATTTTCCTTACCAAAAGATCGACAAAGGAACCTTATTGATTTTGATACGATGTTTGTCTGCCGTTCTGTCTCATGACGAGTAATATTTAGTTATACACAACTATGGTTTCCTTGGTTTTCCTATTTGTCTTGTGTATAAACACACATTTGATTCATTATAATTTTCTTTTCATTTTTTTCTTTTATTGAACTTTTATAAAATAAAATACATTTTAAAAATTTACATATGATTGATTGTTTCAATTGCATGATTTACTTAAATCTATAATGATTCTTCTTTAAAATTTGTTTTTAGATCTCGCAAATAAGAAAATAATGTTTAATAAATTAATACTTAATAAGTTCTAACTAACGGTGATAATTAAATGTTTATACGCGTTTTATCATTCTTATATTCTGTAATTCTATATAGATCCTTAATCGCCAAAAATTCCAAAGTATCAAAAACAAAATATTAGACTAAATTTGCATGATGAAAAATATTTTATGAAATGTGTGTGTGGCGTGCAACTTTCTTTATTTGCTAATAGAATGGACAGGAAAACAAGTTGGGATGAAAAAGTGGTAGAAAATAAAATTTCAGATGGTTATTTCTAATTTTCTTTACCCCATTTGTTTTTCCGAACTTTCAATAAGCAAATAAAAAAGGTTTCATGAAGAATATTTCATCGTTTAAGTGAATTACTATTGCCTTCATATTTATGACATTTGCAGCGATGTTTTTTGTTTATCGTAAATTATCGATTTCCACGTCGTTTTGGCGATAAAGAACTGGGCTATTCATATATTACGTAACGCTCCAGGGGGGTTTGGGCGGGTTTACCGATTTGTAACGGATTATATAATTTTCCGGAAAGAGTTATGGTGGGAGGGGGGGGTTGTTCGAATACTCTAAAAATAGTGTTACGTATAGCGTAACGCTAAGGATTCGATATAAATGAAGTGTAGTTTTTGAACATCTTTATATTTTGTATAAAGCTTTTAATTTAAATAAAAAATATAGTTAAATAAAATGTATAGTTATGATTCAATATTTCTTTAAAAATTAATATTCATAAAAAAGATCTTTAGATCATAGTTTTAATGCTTAATTGAAAATCATTACGAAGATAAACCAAGTCTATACAAATATTAAATTAAGCCAACAATAGACAGGCACTAAGCTGATTAAGAGATAAAGTTGAACATTTTTGATAAAAGTGAGTTGGAAACATGAAGAGCTTTTATAAGTCGGTAGTCACGAGCCTTAAACGATTAAGTGGAACGAAGCAATTTTAAAAGGTGTTTTTTACTAACATATCTTTATTAAAAATAGTTTTAACACAAATATTATACGAAGAGTTCTTTATTAAAGACAATTTTATCACAAGATTATAAAAAAGGGATGAAAAGTGTATTAAAAATGGCTTTTAAAAGTGCTTCGTTTTCCAAATCGATTTCCATGACATACCTGTATAACTTTTTAAGACGACAATTATCTATAAAAAAAGTTAGAGAAAAATAGACTGACGGCTAATTGAAAACGAGTTATTGATACTTTAAACAGCTCTTCCGAAAAGCGGATAGGGGTTGTGACTACAAAAATTACATATATAAACTTGGGAAGTAACGATATGCGTTTTTGCTGATACAATACCGATACTCAAAAAAAAAAAAATACCGGTGATACTCACTCCGATACCGATACGCATATTGAAATTGAGTTCAAGTTTAAATTAGGAAAACTCAAGTAGGGAAAATTTTTTTATTATACAAAATTACAGTGTAAGATATTATTAATATTTAAAATTTATATTAACCCAGTATAAAAATTGGAAGTAATTTTTAAGGAATTACATTTTCATTGCTTCCAAAGAATATGCAGATAATTAGTAGAAAAAAATTTGTAATTCCTTTATAATTTGAAAAAATACTCGCCATGCTTTTTAAAAAATCGATTTTTTAAAGGGCATTTATCAACTAATATTCTTCTGAATAACTTATTAGCTTAATTGTTAAAATTCTTCTAAAAGTTTATATTTATGCACTTAAATTTACATGAAAACACAGTTTTGCGTTCAAATTCGCATAAAAAGAATCGAGTTATAAAAATGGGTAATTTTTCATCCTTTTTTCTTAAGGAAAAATCATTATAGAACGACGAAAAACAAAAATTTTTCCTAACATCGGTACCAATTAGGCGATTGGTAATCGAAAAAGAGAACTTCTTGTAATGACAAGCATATGTAAAACTAATTAGAAATAATCCAAAATTTCACAAATTCTATATTTTTATGACTTCTTTGAAGTGTCTTATTTTGCTAGGAATATGATTTAAGAAACAACGAATTCAATTTGAATTCATGGTAAAATTAACAAAAAATAAATTATGTATGTATTTGTTTAAAAAAAAAAACTCTGAAAAAAATTTGAAAAGTATCGTCGTATCGGTAGTAAAATATCGTCGATACCGATGTATCGGAATATCTGAAGTATCGCCGATATATTGGTATCGCTATGGGTTACTTCCCTAATATAAACGTTTAAAAACAACATACATACTATATGACTAAATAGTTTTAGATAAATAGATTTTTAAGCAAATAAGTTCTTTTTTTTTTGTTGGAAATTATGGGTCTAAGTTTTAAGAGAAATCCTGAGACATTTTCAGTTTTAAAATTTAATTAGCAAGGCTGAGTTTTCCAAAATTAGTCTCTAATTAAGTTTGTATTACGTTTTTATTTTGCTAAAGTTGCTTAAAGTAATATTTTATACTATAGTGTGATTAGAAGAAATTTAACTTAATGTTTCTTAAAATTATTGTTACGCATCCGACTTCAAGTAAAAAAAAAATACATTAATTAAGCTTCGCCACCAACATTTTTGCTCTTAATTTTATTTATATAATTTTATTGCTAACGATGACGCCAGTATTAGCATAACGCAAGGAATAAGACCAGATACACTATTGCAGCCATCTGAACTGCAGGTTTGACAAAAGACTGTCTGAATATAAGATGATGTGGTGTCACGGGCACATTTATCAGCAGGGTCATCAACGTCCTCATAGAAACAGGAGCGGGTTATAACACGTTTGCCATAAACTGGAAAAGAATAAAAATAGTTAAATTAAAAAAAAGAACTGAAAATATGTCAAATATATTGTTAATAAACCAAAATTTGTAATGCTTTTTTAGTTATTTTGCTCAGCATGTAATAAATTATGTTTTTATTTAATGTTTTTGCCTTTAAATTATAGTTTTATGTTCAATTTTAGATTTTGTGTAGGCAGTATGTTTATTAATTTAGTTGATTTTTTCTTTTGCATTTTCAGGCATCTGAAAACCAATTAAGGATTCTATTTCCATTGGCTTCGTTCGATTTGATTTTATCATTTATATTTACTATTTTGGTATTACAAAGTAATGGTGCATTTGTGCTTTAAATGGCAGCCATTTGAAAAGCCACTTTAAGAAAAAATATGGACTGTTAAATTTATAATTATTGCGAGTAGATAATTTTAATGCAAATTACAACTACTGACATTTTAACAAGCCATAAACTATTGAGATCTGAATTTAAATGCATTTTTGCATTTTTAAATATAATAAATTATAGAATTGTATTTTAACTGAAGTGATATACACTCGTTTATTTTTGTATGAGTACTATTCTCAAAATTTTAAATCTAGTTTCCAAACATGACATTTCTTTTGTAAGAGAAAATACTGCTCAGAAATATTTTCAAATAACAAATAATCGATTTTCGTCGAAAAACGATGATGAAACAATTTTGTATGAGACATTTCATTTAATGACATAACTTTTTCATTTAATGACATAACTTTCTTAAGTTTTGTCAGATCTTCACGACTTGAAGCTTTTTTTATTCGGTACAAAATTGTCTTTTATGTGTATACTTAAGCAATTATTAAAATTTCTTTTATAATGTGAAGCAACTTAAAATGAAATTCACAAAATTATTTTAACTTCCAGCTGAATAATGTGATTATATATCACACTGAACAATGAACATTGTTCATGTATTTACTTAAGTACAAAAATCAAACCAAAAAAGTTTGACTTAAGTAGAACAAAAACTCAGAAAAGTGGATATGAAGAAAAATAAACCAACGGTAACAGCGGGATTTGTTGTGATAAACATCATACTAACATCAATTAAGTAGTGATTTAATTCTCGTATTCAAAGTTGACGAAAAGTTTGTATATGTATATAAGAATTGCGATCACAGTCACACCTCACACGTGGTGATAAGCAAGATAGACATGAGCACTGATGATGGAAGTCTTGAGACTTCCGAAAATAGCACTATGTTCTACTGTGTACGTTGAAAATTAAATTGATGTTAATTTTTCTATGGTTCCTTGAAATATTAATCATGTCTTATTCTTTCTGAACGTAATGTTATGATCCTTAGCCTATATAATCACTTTTGATTTTTTAGATACAGTCGCATCAAACTTGTTCAGTGCCCTATACAAAAATACTACCCCGATGTCTCTTTTTTTCATCAGTCACCTTACTTTTGCTACCGCTCGCTCATTTAACAAATTTATTTTTTATAATTTTTACAAGTTAATTTATTTACAGACAAACACAAAAATCATTTGATTTAAAACTTGTTGAATAACTGTTGTGGTAGTTTTTCTTTAATTATTACATAGTCATTGTAGGCAAACATTTAAAGCAATAAATAGATAAACCTTGAACTGATTCATATAATAACACACATAAGAAGTTTTCAAAATCAGCAATAGGCTGGAAAAATACCAAATGATTTGCAGTGATTTTTACGAATAAAAATGTTGGCAAATAAAAAAGTCGTCGTATGAGTTTGTTACATAGAGTCAATAATAAATAAGGTGACTTTCGTAGACATAAAACGGATGGACGGACGGACAATTGAAAAAAAAAATGGACAGAAAAATGAACACACAAAAGTAAATGTTAATAAAAAATTTAAAAACATTAAGAAAACAGGAAAAG
Source organism: Panzeria rudis (assembly GCA_956483635.1). NCBI lineage: Eukaryota > Metazoa > Arthropoda > Insecta > Diptera > Tachinidae > Panzeria > Panzeria rudis. The sequence goes on along the minus strand of OY101449.1, from coordinate 157,603,951 downwards.
TAGATCTGGTTTTATGTTTAAAATTGAAAAACAAATAATAAAACAAACTTTGAAAGTTTAAATAAACTAAAATGATCGTACGCGCAGTTTCAATATTTATTGCAGGGAGTCACATATATAGCAATTCAGCTCAAGAATTACAAGAAATCGTGTATATTTCTTTTTTCTTTTTCATTGCAAAAACGGAGTCTATTGAAATTTCCTTTCTATTAAAATTTCATGCGATATCGAATGCCGTAATTTGGCGCTTGATAAATGCGCAAGAGTGATCAAAATTCGAACTTCTCGACTACATGGTGTCCACCGATATCGACATTTTGTACGATACAATATATTTTTATTAGATTTACTTTTATTGCCGATTTGATTTCAACTATTTTCGATTAAATGATCGTGATGAAATTTTTGCTCAATGAGTGATTCCGTTTTTGAAACATTATTGGAAATATTTAATAATATATTCTCCAATACCATTGGATAGTTTTGATGCACAATTTTGAAAAGCGGTATATATTGTTAGAAATTTCTGAAAAATTGTTCGTAATTTCTTAGAAAAGTACGGACCAATATTTCAAGCTTGATTTTCGTATGTATAATTGAGATTGGCGAAGAAATTCACTTGGCCTGTGGGCATTTCCATGAAAATGGCAACCACGACTGAAAAAATTAAAACCCTTAAAACTTTTTTTAAGATATGGTAAAGAGGAAAAAACAATAAAATTTTTCTATACAGAAGTATTTATATCATACTACAATTGTTTATATAAAAAAATTACAAGACATTACAATAAACTATTTTCGCTTTTCTAGCTACAAATCCAGTTATTTCTAACATTGCAATTATACTTTAAAATGAATGTTCAAACATAAAAGAACAAGGTTCGTGAGGAAAGATAAAAGATAGAGTTTGATTAGCTGTATAGTTTTGTTTTTCTTTGGACGCTATTCTAATGTCACGTACGTAGTGCAAAAACATTATTTATCTACGTCATTTGAAATTGACCGGTCGCAACTGTTTCAAAATAAAATTGTAAAGCAAGATATTTATCGCAAACAAATATTGATCGACATTTGTTTCAATTTGGTGTAATAAAAATTTTATAAGCATTTGAAGTTCGTCACGTACGCTATTGTAGTACTACAAATGCAACTAAATGCAACTGAAAAATTCCAAAATTTTCATCAAATATCAAAAATTAAAAAACTTCATCCGTTTGCATATCACGATAGGTATTCATTAAGCGAAAAAACTTGAAATTAATTAGTATTTACTATGCTGTAGTAGGCTAAGGTGGTGCCGTAAGTTCAGCGCCCAAGTACATGGTATGCAGTGTGAAATGAACTTGAATTTTGATTGTTTTTATTTAATTTTATGTTTACATATATTTACAAAACATATATTTCATTACTTAAGAATACTATAAAAGAAATAAGTCATGTACGCCATGTCACGTATGCTATTAAATTTTGTTCATTATAAAATCATCCAAAAGGTTTTTATTTTAAATTTACGGATAATAAAGAAAAAATAGTTGGCTTAGTGTAAGAAATTTAAAAAAGAAAAAAAATTTCACAGTTCGCAGATTTTCGCAAATTTTTACATCCACCTTAACATCACTTTCGTTTTATGTCGCGTACGATATGCCCTTATTTCGTTCCATATTTTGAAGAACGGGGTTCGAAATGTGATAAATATTGTCTTACATATACTTAGTACCCTCTGAATGGAACATAACGACCAAATTTTTTTCAGTTACTTTTATATTTGCAAAATCTATTCTACTCTGTAGGCGTACGCTGTCACGTACGCTGACATGGAAATGCCCATGTGTAATTTTTTTTTAGTTACTGTGCATAATCATAAATCAGAATTTACTTACGATCGCATCTCTATTTTGGATGAAAAAAAAATAAATGGTAAATGCTTAATAGTTTTTATTTAATAATCTTAAGCATTTTTATTTGGAATTTTTGTCGCCAAATATTTAATTATTTTTGATTGCAGTCATATTGTCAGGCATACGAGTTTGTGTCTGATGAACATTTTAACTGCACAAAGATTACGTCGCACAAATTTAACATGAACGAGAAAAAACACTGCAGAAAAAAATTTATGAAAAATGAAATATAACAATAACACCGGCACAAAAAAAATTTAAGTAATCTCTACATTTGACCTGAACCACCTTACCTAGATGTATTTCGACATGCTGAGTCCTCCATTTTTTACGGTTTTCACAATTTATTCGAACTTTTGATGTTCTATGAGCTAAGCGGACCGCTGATTCGGACTCAGCGCATTGAAGTAGTGATCAAATGTACAGATCACTTTTGATTTTATTTTTTGTGTGCCGATGTAATAGGCAATATGGCCATATCTAAAAATATTTTGCATCTAAATCGGGTCAAAAAGAATGTTAAAATATGCCAAAACAAAATTTAAAATACTAAAAAATAATGCTAAAATTTTAAGTTCTTTTTTACCAGGATTTCGTCATATAGCGTTTATTTTTCATAATTTACCCCTATTTTCTGGAAAATATTTGGTTTTATTTGAGTAAAACAAAAATAATTCAAAATCAATCAAATAGAATGGTTCGGATTTTTCAACGCATTGTTGTTATTTAATATTTACAACAACGATGATATGACAATTCCGAATATTTTCATTGCGCATAGAATACAGAGCATGGCTGCATATAATAGAATGTTATTAGGTAATTTTTAACACAAAAACTCAAGTTAAAATTTTTGCATTTTTGAGCTTTCACTAAACTCGGAGTATATAATCTATTCTTAGTATCTTGTGGAGCACGAATTGGTATAATACCATTTTGTTGTAGCCGACCAAATTTCTGTATCTCGATCATTTTTCTAAAACACGATTCATTATGTTATAGAGCGTATCATCCTCACTTGCAAAGATTAGGTTTCCTATTCGCAAATATATATTTAATACAAAAAAAAAGTATAGGAATAAAAATATCCTTTATTCTTAAGTGCCCCGAAAATGTTATTTTAGTTTTTCTTATTTTTTTCACAACAAAGACTTCAAACTGATATTTAAATATCTGTCAAAGTTATAGACGTCTTGTAATGATAACCAACGAATTATTTGGTATGAATAACTTATAAACCACAATAAAACAGCCATAATTATTGAGTCTTTTAAAATACCAATTTTTAATTTTTAAACTACAAAGAGTTAATTTACACTTTGAAATTTTTCTTGATTTTTTTTTCAATTTTCTTTCAAAGTTGCAATTCAATGCGACACTTATACAATACAAAAATTACAACGATTGAAATGTTTACAAAAATTACATGAACTTGAAGTACTGGTACAGAATCTGAAAGTATACCCGTTCATGTGAAATAACATATTTCCACATCGAATTGTAGGTGGGGCATTTTTAAGTGAACGAACGTATAGAAAAAATACAAACGAATTGATAACCTCATCCGTTTTTTTTTTAAATAAAATACCCACAAAACAACAATAAATTTTGGAAAAGTGTGGTTGTTTTGTGAGTATTTTACTTGTAGGTTGGTAACTTGTATTTTCGAGAAATAGGTCCCAGGGGGTCATTTCAAATCTACAAGTAAACTACCTAAAAACAACAACACTTTTACAAAATTTATTGTTGCTTTGTGGATATTTTACTTCTAGATTTGTAACTTGTACTTTTGAGAAATGGACTACCGGACTCAATAGTTGAGTTCTGGTTTATACAATCATATTAACTTTGTTCTTATCATTTAAATTAAGTATTTTTTTATATTATTTGATTTTTTTTGGAGGAAAAATGCTAGAAAATGCCAAATAAATAATAAAAATGCTAAAATAATGCTAAATGCTAAATGGAAAATGTGCAGCTAAATCAAAATAAAAATGCTAAATTTAGATGCAAAAATGCTAAAATGGCCACACTGGTAATAAATAGGTCTTCTTTCTTTGAAAAACTTTTCCCTCCACGTGGAGAATAATAATAAGTTTAATCTATAGTTTGAGGGTACTATTGGCTAAAGTGGTTAGCGCGTTGACCACCAGCCCTGAGGTCTTGAGTTCGATATTAGTTTCAGGCAAGCCATCAGCATTATGAATTTTGCTGATGTGCTTTGGTGTGTCATTGTGTTGATTGTTGTTGGACTGTCCAAGTGATGAAGGCATAGCACTGATGAGTACTGCTAGTACCAGCAGCGATTAATATGTACTGACATATGTATACTAATACACATCACAGCACCCTCCTTCGTTGGTATTGTAGCAGAATCGTCGGCCAAGTAAAAGAACTAACAAATTGCCTTAATTAAATTAATGTATCTACTTGACACAAGAGGCGCTGCAACACTGCTTAGCAGAGTTGTAAATGAATTAAGCTTTCTATCTCTCGCACTTCACCTTCTTTGGGAAAGAAATAGTGTAGAGAGAACAGGTGCTGTCTACACTATTCCTTTCCCAAAGAAGGTAGCACATTAATTAATTAACTGGTAGGCATTAATTGCCGGATGTCAATTTTTGTCGATTTTGAGTTATTGATGCCAAATTGCACTATTTTATATGCTCTTTTACATGAACCAATTCTGAAATTTTTTTCTAAAAATAACGTAACTTCTTAATTTATTCAAATATTTTTGAGCTCTAATGAACTAAAAAGACGTTTATAGCAGTTGGAAAAAATCGCATGGTCACATGCGTTGTTACTTTTTAACACATTTCCGAAATATTTGTTGATTATTGTTCAGTTAATAAAAACTTATAATTACTTGTGCGCAAGAATTTTTCAGATAAAAAAAGCTTAAGTCTGCTTGTTTGTTTGAATTAGTTCAATGTTAACAATTGTTATCGATATAAGATTTTTTCTGCAAGCACTTTTAGTGTCCTTGGCACATAGTTTTTTTAATTATTCTCTAGGATCTTACCCATAAGGAATTTTTGTCTTACATTTTTAAACAGACTTCCTACAATATATATATGTATAAGTGACTATTATATAATATAATACAAATTATTTGCTGGGTCTTGTAAAATTTTCAAAGCCTACTATGCTTATTTGTGAAAATCATTTTTATATTTGTAAATTCTCAAATGGTTTGTGAAAGTGTGTACATAAGATAAAGGGTTTGTAACTGTTCAAAATTGTGTTTGAAGTCTACTGACGATTTGGTAAAGCACCAATGAAATGCATATAGACAATGCTTAAACACCAGCAAATATATTTCAATTAAAATAGAAATTATTTTTAATGTTAAAATTTTTAAAAGTGTAATCAATTGTCAAGATAAATAATGAACAGACACAACAAATGGTCATATAATTGCAACAATTACGGGGTCTTTGGAAAAGCAACAAATTTAAGCAGACAAACAAAGTGTATGATCTCGAATATGGAAGTATTTTATTATTTAGTTTATCAGTTTCAAAATAAACCACAGTTTTTTCTTCTCTTTACATTAAATGAAATTATTGTTTGATCTGTGAAAACATTTTAGCATGATATCGTACAAATCACAAAAAAAGATGAAATCAACAGTGATTTGAGATGAAGAAATGAAAACGTCCAACGGCATCGAATAAATTGAAGACTTATTGAAATTTAAAAATAAACTAAAACTAATTAAGTTGTTAAAAATATGTTTGCTTTACTGCAGACTTAAAAACACAAAAATAAAAACCAATTTGTGTATATCTTAAATTACACAAATCAATCAGTACCCTGCGGGAAATGTTGTACCAATTGTCTTGAACGTACTTGTCCTATGACTGGTGAAAATGGGAATGTCGCGAAATCTTCCCGCAATTTGGCTAGTATTAAAGAACCCATCACACGACAAGGAGCTTAAGTTTGGATCTTGAACCTATCACTGAGTATCTTAATTATGTCAATTGACCCCATCCAATGACAACGCCATGTAAAACTTACCGGTCCCTTTCATATAAAGTTCCGGAGCTTACTGGTAGGCAAAGAAGTAGTATATGAGGATTTAAGTCGTAACTACTTACAATTTGACTCCATAACTACTTATTTTTATTTGAGAAGTTCAAAAAATAAGGGGTACCCCTTACAAATGTATTTACATTTTCACAGCAATTAACTAGTTACTATTTTGCTTACTTGAAGCTAAAAAAGAAGTAGTCAAATAAACAAATTAAAATATAAAAAAATTGTATACATATTATTTTATGGAAGACAAGTACTTTAGCCACTGAGCTATTATTGACTTCATATTGTTGTTTTCATATACAACCACATGTTGACTTAAAAAGTGATGGCCTACTTATTTTATTAATAAATATCAACAAATTGTAACTACTTTCCGATAATAAGAAAAACACGTGCTAATTTTATTAAAAACTATGTAGTAGATCTAATGTGAATCATAGTAGTAAGTAATAAGTGCCACTCATTACATTGTAACCCATTAATAAAGTACTACTGATGACATAAGTTTTTGCTGGGAACTTAAACGAAATATTTCTGTTACTTTTACTTTATGAGTTCTGAGCATGTTGAGACGAATAGACTTGAGCTGATCGTAGGTAAAGAATAATTGCATCATTGCCACAGCTGCTGAATGTGCGTTTTTTGAGGTCTCCAATAGCGAAGGAAACTGTATTTTTTTACGTAAATTATTTAAAATGAGTGAGTGACACATAGAATGCTTTTGCTGAGGAATACTCGCTTTTGAATTTTAGGATTTTGGTTGATTGCGGTACCAAGAACTTTTCTCAAGTATAAATTTCAGGTAAACCATGATTAGAAAGAAGAAAAAGTTATCCTGGTCATGGTTTACTCATCTTTTAGTCATAGACTCATCATATTCTAGCTCAAGAGTTATTATATCAAAAGTTATTATGCAGATCCCTGGGAGTACAAAATTCCTGGGTTACGCGAAGTGGTCTGAAAAACATTGTTTAGAAATTTACTAACCATAAGTTTTTATTTTTATACTGTGTTTAGGTTTCAGGTAAACCCAAGACACCTGAAGTGCATTGAGGCGAAAAATACGTATTTCATTCTGCTAGTGAACACATATGTACGTATAGTACCATAACTATATTTTGGTACCGTCAAACAGGGACACTAATTACAATTACCGTTTCCTTCAAAGTTCTTTTTTTAACAGGGCCAGAACTCAGGAGATGGCTCTACTCATGCAATGCTGGAACTAGCGCGATTCACGGGCGAATCGACCACAAATAAATTTGCTCCTTATGAAGAACGTGTTGTTCGCAAAAAGGAGTGAGTTTCGGGAACAAGTTCTCTGATTGCATTAAAACACACTCCATTGTAATAACGATGAAACTGCGAAACACACCCTACATTGTGACCATGCTCTAGCGGATCAATAGTGTTGGCTACCCTACTGTCACCGATGAGCTTCCTCCTGTATGCGCTTGAGTGGCTTCAAAATATTCTTTGAAGCATCGGTCTATACATGAGAGCCTTATTCCGTTTTTGGTCGGATATAGGTGGCATAAATATTAAGAAGATCAGGTGGAATGAGCCCTGCAGATACATTTATAACTAGTTACGTTTTGGGACAGGCATATTACTAGTTGTAACGATAGAGTCAAAAAAGGACTGTCATAGTACTAGTTGTAATGAGGCTAGTAACGACACTAGTAAAAAACGACGTTTTGGAACAGTCATATTACTAGTAATTTGAAATATGTTTCTATAAATTCACATATTTTCAGGTGTAAGTAAATAAAACAAAACTTTAGCTTTAAATATAATAAGTAGAAAGTGGATAGAGTACATGCCTTGAAATATGAGGACTATGTGTTCGGGGTATGAACCAAATGCTTTTTAATATATAAAACACTATAAATAAACTAGTAAGCGCACTAGTCTATAATAACTAGTATTTCAAGTAGCATATAACTATATACAAATGAACTAGTTGGGCTCCTATGTCAACCTAATGTTAAAATCGATAGTTCGATATATGAAAAAAAGAAAGATACGCAACTAGTCTTAATTAAAAAGCAACTAGAATGTTTCTTACCACATAATAGTCAGTTGGTCTGCACGGAAGTATATTTTAAACCGTATCAGGAAAAAAGAGGGTGCTTTTAAGACTTGAAAAATGTGATTAACGTCAGTCATAATGTACTATTATTTATTTTTGACTTTTACAAGAACAGGATGTAAAAACTGAAATGTCATAGTCAAGTCTTGTGATAGTCTGCCCATAGTCTCTTGGCATAGTTTTGTCATAGTTTAGTCATATTGTAATCATATTGTAGTCATAGTTTAGCCATTTTTTGCTAAAAGCGATGTCAGACTTTTTTCATTTTGTACTAAAATAATCGGTATTTTGAGTTTTTTTTTTGAGTTTTTTTGCTTGCTGCAAAATTGCTTCTTACACAATGTGCATATTAGTGTTGTCAATTATTCGAGTTTTATAATCGTCCGAATAACTTTAAAATCTTATTCGAATATTCGAACGAATAAGGAATAAAAACTTTCATTCGAATAACCACGTTAAAACCACGATTTTTAATATATTCTATAACTAGTTTCGATTTTTTAAGGCGTTAAAGGCAGTTTTCGACTATAATACAAGTATTATAGTCTAAAACACGGTAAATTAAATTTCTTGGTTCTTCTTGATTATTCAAAATCATTTGATACGGTTGATCAGAGCATGCTTTCCATGAAGCTTAGGCATTTTTTTTTTAATTTTTCTGAAACGTCAACACGGCTTTTATCATCTTATCATCAATTTGTTCATTCGTAAAATTCCCAATCTTCCCCAAAAAGTTTATCTAGAGGTGTACCTCAAGGGACAATTCTTCAACCACTCCTTTTCGCAATTTATGTAAAGGATTTGCCAAAACAACTTTTGCACTCTAAAATTCATATGTATGCAGATGATGTGCAGTTATATAGCCCAGTACAATCTGTCATTGAAAATATAGTGAGACCTAATAATGAACTGTATAAAATTTATCGCTGGGCCTTGGCCCTTTGCTTAAGCCCTAATAAATCAAAGTGCATAATAATTCGTAAGAGAACATTTGATTGTAATGTCGTTCTGGACATTTCAATAAACGGAGAAAAAATCAATACTGTGAATGCTGCCAAAAACCTTAGGGCTGATTTTCAATAATAGCCTTAATTGAACAAATCATGTTAACACACTCGTAGGTCAAACTTATATAAAGCTAAGGTGTCTTTGATCGATACAATACTATACTCCATTAAATATTAGACAAATGATTGCAAAATCTTCCCTTCTTCCAGGCTTAATGTACGGTTTTGAACTTTTCTCAAATTGCGATTCCATTAGTAAAAGAAACTTTAATGAATGTTTTATATAATAATATTGTAAGATACGTGTATGTCATGGGAATATATAAGGATGTGTCCAATTTTTCCTCAAAGCTATACGGCGTTTCATTTAAAAATCGTCTAAATAGTCGCTTACTCTTACATCTACATAAAATTATATATTCGGAAACTCCACGATATCGTAGCGATAACATTAGGTTTGCCAGATCACTTGGATGTAAAAAGATCATAATTCCCCTACACCGGTTTCTTGTATCTGAATGGCATTTTTCACACATGCGGCACACTTTTGGAACTGTCTTCTTCAATCTCAGCAACTTAATAGCAACGCAAGTAGTTTTAAGAAATTTTTATTTAATTATTTTGCACCACAATACATAATAATTGTTATAATATAATAATTTATAGTTTAATTTATTTGTATCTATTCAAATGTGTGATCTATTATTGTAACTTGTGAACCCTGATTTCCTGTACTTTAAATATAAGATTAAATCTTGTTGTACAGGATTTGAATATATAAATAAATGAAATAAGTTAAAAGTAAAAGTTAAAAGTTAAGAGGGTTAAAGATTTGTTACGAATTAGATACTTAATACTAAAAATTTTGTAAAAAGCGTTACGAAGGGAGAGGTGGGTGGGAGAGGTTTAAAACTTCCGAAAATAGCATTGCGTAATATATGAATAGGCCCTAAGTATGATAAAGTCGATGGCGTTCTCAGGTTTGTTGAGGTTGGGAAGTTTAAATAAGCCCTTTTGAAAAATCACTCCTCAATTCATTTAAATTTATATTTTACAGTCGTAAATGTACACCAAATTTTGTAAAAGGTAGTTTAAAAAAGTTATTCGAATATTCGACAAAAGCTGTTGGAATAATTTTTTATTCTAAATTGAAAAATTTTGTTCGTTCGAACAAGACTTAAAAAAAATTTTCGGATATTCGAATAATTTTTATTCGAATGACAACACTAATACATATGTAATTATAAGCCAAATATGTATTTGACAAAATACATAACTTGTCAGTCCGTGCGGTTGTTACTGTTTGTTTTTTGAAATCATATTTTAGGAATATTTTGATTCATGCCGGTTTCAATTTATGGTCACAAGCACATGCAACAACTATTTATTTATCTAACTGAATTCGCTGTTATTGCTTTTGACTCTGTTGTTTTTGTATGTTACTGTCGTAGATTTGAATGAATGTTGTATTTTATTTGATTGAAATCAATTGCAATGCAACTTGAAAAATATTTTTTATTGTAGTCTTTTGTCATTCAATTTCTATCTACTTGGTATTTAGGAACAAATATTTTTTATAATTTCAATATGTAATTATTTCTTTTTTTCTTTAGTTGTTGCTGTCTGTTTTTTTATCTTACTTGTTTAATTTAGTTAATAATAAAGTTGGCAAATAAGAAACGTGGTCGGAATAATATCTTTTGCAAACACGTATTAAGGAAAATCTAATATTTACTTTTAATAAAATTATGTTCAAACAAAGAAGTACCATTAAGTATTTTTTTAAGTTTATTCAATAGTTATTAAGGATTTTTTAAGTTTTAATTGTTTAATTAATATTAATGACAGTTTCTTAATTTTCTTATAACTTGCTCAGCTGGTCTGATGGTATGCAGCCGCTAGCTGGATTAGGAGTCAAGCTTAATTTAAAACAAATTATGGCTCATGCAAAATAATAAAGTTTAACTAACATTTATTAGATCTAGCATTTCATTTCACATGTATGCAATTGTTTTTTATTCAACAAAACCTTATGCATAACCCCCCACTGCTTATGAGTTTAATTGGGGATAGATTCATCTGTGGAAATCGCGGCGTGTGTTTAAATAGGGTCACACCTATGTTTTGTATATCAAATTGCATATACAAATGAGTGCCATGACACTCACTCACTCACTCACAGTCTCCAACTAACGGCGAATGAAGCTGTCGATTTTTTGTGATAACGCATGTGGCGCTTATTTGTTGCAATTCATACAATAAATATTTGGCGCGAAATATTCAAAAGATTTATTTTAATTTTTTGTGATTTTTGCACACTTTTGTAGTTGTTTGTTCTTTTTTTTTGAAAAGATGTCATAAATTTGCTTTTAACAAGTGCGTGTTTAGCAATTGTTTGTACAAATTAAACAAAATAAAATTTTTACCAACGCCCACATCACATCACCTGTTTCATTGCTTAAATCACAAAACATGAGCTTGAAATTTTGACAGTTTTCTGCTCAAATACTTCATTCTTAATCGTGCATGTGCTAACAGGTGAACTGGTGTTTCATAAAAAAAAATAACATAAATCAAATATTTCATATGCACAGAAACAAGATTGAAAAAAAATTTCAAAATTTTCTTTAAGCAGCTTAAATATTTTGAGTTAAGCCTGCGGAAGATTTTGTATCAATTAAGGAGTGGTAAATATGTTCTCGAGTCGTGAGCGTTAAGAAGAACAATAATGTTAACGAAATACACTCACTGTGGAAGTAGATTTTTTTCCAAATGAAACACATTTGCTTAAAGAACAGCAATTTGACTAGTATTAAAGAAACCTCTAGAACCTATCACTGGTTCCTTTGCATATACAGTTCCAGAACTCAAAGCCGTTGCTATTCTTTGGGAACCACTCACGTGACTCGTCTTGTGACCGGTTCTTTTCCCTCTACGGAGGAATGAATAATTATTAAGTATTTCAACTACTACTTCTGGATGCTACTATTTATGCATGCCAGCACAAAAGTTATATGCAAGTTTAACTTATCTGTTGACTGTCTGAAACTAGCAGCCATATAACTAACACCCATACCTAAATGCGAGCGGAAAGCGTCGCGTTAGCAACAGGGTACATACAATCTACGAAAAAAATATATACTCTGAATGTACCGTAAATGCGTACCCTGTTGCTAACGCGAAACTTGCCGCTCTCATTTAGTTATGACTATACGAAAACCAGTTTAAGCATGTATAAAAACAAACAAAAAACATCTTTGATTGTAGGCATTGATACAAATGCCCATCAAAAGCGAAAAACAAAATAATAATAAGAGCTTGTGAGTGTTGGATTAAATCAGATAGAGTAAATTTCGGCTATCTAATAAATTGAGTTGAAATAAAATGAATACAAGAATTTACATGAAAAAGTCTTGTATTCTATTTCGTGACAAAAATTTGTTAAATTGCTGATGTTTCCTTGTAAAAAGCATCCACCTACATAAGTGGTAAAATTGAAACAAGAACGCTTATGAGACGGTGTAGCGGCCTGTCGAAATCAATAGTAATGATCCGTTCTGCTAATCTGATTTGAATATTCAAGCACTCCGCTCTTAATAAAAAGAATTTGAATTTACATTAATTTAAATATTGAACTAAAAGCTGACACAATAAAATTTCAGACTTATAACTATCCAGTTCAAAAAAGAAAATTACGTAAAAAATAATTACATAAGTGTATTATTTGATGATTATTATCTATGAAGAAAATTTTTAGAAAATATGGGCTTTTGTTTCTTCGAATCACATATTAGTTTTAACAACGTTGTTCGCTGCATAGGACTTGACAGTATTACTTCACACCTACTGAATTATATCAAAGATGAAAAGTTTTTTAGAATAAAATTTTTGAATTTCCTGTGATAGAGATTTTTGTATACTGTTCTATGGAAATATGTTGAATAAAGAAAATTGTTAAATTTTCTGTGATAAAGATTTTTTCTATATTTGATAAAAAAAATTATTGAAAATATTTTTATTTTTCTCTAATAATTTTTTAAAACAACAATAAAAGCTTGGTAATGAGTTGTCATTACCGAACAACATACTTTTCAGCCACAAACTATATACCGTCTGAATTACTTTACAGTAGTTGAATAATTACTTACCAGTAATTAAACAAGTAATTTATTCTCTAATTGGCAGAGAGATACACTATGGTATCTGCTTATCATACGGACGATAAACAGTTCAATCCCTGGGGAAGCAAAATGATTTTTTTTAAATGTGCTTATGTTTGTGAAAACAATTTTTAATCCCGCAACAAAATAGTGCAGTAGCCTAGTAAGTGAAGCACTTGTCATAAAATAACACAATAATTGAAAACAGCATGAGTTCAATGCTTAGCAGAGACATTTAATTTTGATTGTATTTTGTGTATTCAGTGCCTTCTAAATATTGATATTTATAACTTGTTACAGTTACAATTTGAAGCTCGTTAATTTAAATTGCTGGATAAGTTGAACTCATTCCCAGGTCCCTTGAAAAACATTTGATAAATTGAAAGAAATCCATGAAATTTGGTCCCCTCGGAAATTATTTAAATGATGTTTCATTGAATTTCATGCTATTTTCGAAAATCATTACAATTGTTATATATTCAGTTTTTCTGTGTATGCGTGTGTTGCATTCAAAATTAAAAGAGAAATCACTCAACTTTTTTTTATAACTTTTTTAAAATTAATTTCGTTAATGTTTATTTATTATTATCATAAAGCCTTCTAAATATTGATATTTATAACTTGTTACAGTTACAATTTGAAGCTCGTTAATTTAAATTGCTGGATAAGTTGAACTCATTCCCAGGTCCCTTGAAAAACATTTGATAAATTGAAAGAAATCCATGAAATTTGGTCCCCTCGGAAATTATTTAAATGATGTTTCATTGAATTTCATGCTATTTTCGAAAATCATTACAATTGTTATATATTCAGTTTTTCTGTGTATGCGTGTGTTGCATTCAAAATTAAAAGAGAAATCACTCAACTTTTTTTTATAACTTTTTTAAAATTAATTTCGTTAATGTTTATTTATTATTATCATAAAGTATTACATATATATCGTTACCTTAATATAGAAACGTCCTTACTTACTATTTTTTTCAAATGGAGTTTTTTACATATTTCGGTGGATTACAGGTTCATCAATTGAAATTAAGAAAGAACTCGAATTGAAAAAAAAATAGTGAGTTAGGGTGTTTCTATATTAAGCTAACGATATGTAATTAAAATAAATTGCGACTGGCGTTAAAATATTTCCTCTACTACTCACCTTCTTGCACTAATTTTTTGCAAACGGGCCGAGCATTTACTGACTTGACACCCACCGAATAAGTGCAATTTACGTAGCTCCAGTAGCGTTGTTGTTCCGTTATAGAATTCGAATCGAATGGATCATTGCAAAATTCACCATTCGAAACATCTGTTGAACATCGCCAACATTTTAAAACTGCTTCAGCTAAAATTGAAATAAAATAAAATTAATTAAAGAAAAGAAAAACCAATTAATTTAATGATGAAATGAAATTAAACCCATAATTTGAAATGATTTGCATGATCAACATTCAAATGATTTAATTAAAGGGCTTATCAGAGATTTTAATCATTTGCTAAAATTTTTGCTCATAATAACTGATTTACGATTATTAATAATACGATTATTAAAAATAATATTTCTAAAACAATTGAATTCCTTGACAAACTCCCCCTGCCGCCGCCCTAGACCATCCCAGAGAATAACGTCGGAATATAATTTTTCATCTAATCCGTATTTTTTTAAATAATAATTTAATACATGCACATTGTGTTTGTTATTGTTGTTGTTTGTTTGTTTTTTCAAAGCCACACAATTTGAAAAAAAAAACAAAAATTTTCATAACTTTGTGCTCGTTCATTCGGCACATGACTCAAATTCTGAAATCATTCATCCATTTATTCGAAAAAAAATCTCTAACACAACAAGATGTCATGATGGAAGTCATTAACTTTTCAGATTTCTGTATTATGGAATTTAATTTGTTTACAATTTTTAAAATTAATTATTGCACTGCTTTCATTTGATTTTTATTTTTGGGAACTAATGATTTTTTTTTAAATTAATTTTTTTATTAACAAAATCAAATTTGTTTTCAAAGCTGAACTAATTGAACACGAATGCCTCGAAGGCAGCAATTAATTTATTAAACGATGGAAAATGTTAAAAATGTTTGTTCTTTAAACAATTATGGCAATAAATTATCAGATAATATCTCAATCGAAACTATTTCTAGAAGCCATAAAAATGTCTTGTAATTAAAAAATATATTCGTTCTCGTATGCATATGAATATATTATATTATTTTTGGGAAAATTATTAAAGCAAATATGCAATATTTTGTATAAATTTTCGGGGAAGGTGCTTTTTATTAGGGAGGAAACGATATGCTTTTTTGCAGATACGATACCGATAACGATACTCAAAAAGAAATTTCGGCGTTACCGATTCCGATACCGATACGCATATTAAAATTGAGTTTAAGTTTAAATTACAAAACTAAATTTTTTTTATTATACAAAATTACAGTGTATTAGATTATTAATACTTAAAATTGATAATAACCCAGTAAAAAATTGGAAATAATTTTTAAGGAACTACATTTTTATTGCTTCCAAAGAATCTATATTAAAAATATGCAGATAATTAGTAGAAAAGCAAGTGAAATTTTATTTAGCGCAAATTTATAGTATGATGCCACCTACTTAAAACCAAATTTATTTTCATTCCTTAAAGGGCCCAATACACTACACCAGTATGCACGCGCAATCACGTGTTGCCGCCAGTGGTTTGGTCGTGTCTGGGCATTTGGTATGATTGTACGCTTTGATGTAGCGATGTCAAACTGAATTTGATATTTTGCTGATGGTAACAGTTTGTGGTATTATGTATGGTGAAGTTAGCTCAGTTGAGAAAAGTGATAAAACACATTTAATCGAATACATTACTCATAAATTTAAAAAAAGGAACAAAATATACACAGTAAAGTGTTTTTTAAATAAAAAACACGCGTTTTCATTAATTTTTATTTTCAAAATAATATCAAAATAAATGCGGTGCGCTCTAGTTACAACAACTCATCCGTACTAGGGATGGGCAAGTGAAAAAAATATATCGATATCGATATATTTTTAAATATCGATCGGCATCGATATATATCGAATAAAAATATCGAAATATTGATATTTTTTTCAACAATGATAATTCATACATAGTCCCCGAATTTTTTTTTTTTTAATAAAACAAAAAAATACCTTTCTTTTAAATAGTTAAGCTGGAAAAAGTTAATTTCCAAGATCCTTACTGTTCCTCATGGAACATACATCAACAAAATTACACTCAAAGAATGATAATTTTTCGAACAGACAAAATATTATAAATAAAACAAAAGATTTTCTTAGTAATATTCTACTTGATGAAGACTGTGTCGAAATGTTTTTAAAAATTGCCAGAAAAACAAAACCAAAGCTAAAAAATATCGAATTTGATACTGTCGATATATTTGGAAGAAATATCGATATATCGCTATTTTTAAATAAATGAATATTGCACCAGTATGCTTGTATAGTATGTTGTTGTGCCAGTATACTGGAGTAATGTACGCTTTGCTTAAGGATTGCCTGATTGATCTAAATTTATTATGTGGTTTTTATGAGGTTGGCGCTTGGATCAAAATTTCTTCGGTAGTATCTACGACTATAAGCAGTATAGTTGCAATATGTTCTAAACGTTTAACCAATATCTATTTTATATTTGCGTCATTTCTAAACACGAAAGTAATTTTAAACTTTAAATTTAAGTACTTATAAATTAAATTTGTCCTGTAAAAAATTAAAACAGTTTAAATTAATCTTAAATTAGAAAAAAGTTAATTCGCGAAGGCGTCTGACATACGGGACTGTTCTGTAAAGCGAATCCGAGTAAATTTCTTGGTTTCCAAATATAAATAAAGGCCCCCATTGATGTATTTTGAATCATATATAGTAAGTTAATTTCAGATATGTTATTTTAAGCTCTAAAAAATAGAAAACTACTAAAAAGTATGCAAAAATGTTGCTATTAGTAGATTTAATTTTTCTAAATTGAGCGTTTTTAAATCTAGTCGATTTACAGAAGAGACAGGATAAATTTTTTGCTTGAAAAAGAGTAAAATTTTTAAGCGTAATCGCGCTATTAGTGTGTTCGATTACGATTTCTATTAAAAGGTGCGATTAAACGCGATTACGATTACGATTATAATTGCTGTGCAAAAGCTATTCCCTCCCAATCAACGAATTGGAATCGATGTTAAGAAAAAATTTCCTTTTTGGCGCTTTATAATGATATTTTCCTTTGGGAAACAGGGTAAAAAATTACCCATTTCCGCAACTTGTTTCTTTTTATGCGAATTGAAACGCAAAACACTGTTTTCATGTAAATTTAAGTAAATAACTACATACACTCAAAATAAATAGTTAACCTACTGTTAATTTAAATTGTTGTTGCAATTTTTATGAAATAACAATTTTCATTGGTTAAAATAACTTTTTAAAGTTGTCATTTAATGTCTATGGTTACTTGTGCTATCGTTATTCAAAAAGATGATTAAGCTGAGATGGTAAAGGCGCCCGGTTCATAAGCATGAGAACATAAGTTCAAGACCGAAATGGGTAATTCCATGTCAAATCAACTAATATTTAGACCACGACCCCTTTCGATTTTGATACAATTTGTTCACATGTTTTCTTTAAGCCTATAACGAACTTATGTCAAAGAGAAAAAATTAAAAATGTTTGTTTCAGAAGTTATGAAATATCCAAAATATCATTAAGTTATGAGTTTAGTCAACCTGTGTGGGTTTATATTCCATAGAATATATTTTTTCGATTGAACGAACATTGCTCCTATTATTAAGAATAATCTCTCACTAATCGTTGACGCTGTAGAAATTGAGAAAAGGTGAATTAAAAAGCATTCTCAATTTATCGGAGCAATTCTTTGTTTTTCCATAGATCCATAAAGTAATATTTTATATGACAAAAGTAATTATTTGCTCTTTGATTTTGTGGATGCTTTTAATTTTTCGTTTAATTTCGCCGTTAGATTACAATCGATACACATTTTAATACGAAAAATCTAGGAAAATAGCTACTCTCGAAATATCTTCTTTACTTAAAAAAAACTTTATGATTATAAAATAATTTTTGCTTGATGGTTATATTTCCGAATTTGAAGTTGGCTTCTTTCTCCCTATTATTGTTATATACTTCATTATTAAAATTAAGTTTTTTGATCATGCGGTCTCTTAGTATGAAATAACTTTTATTAAGAAATATTCAAAAACTCATTAAAAAAAAGAAAATTTACATACATTTTTTTAGTCGAGTTATTTGATTAATCGACCTAAATTAATCGAATAAATATTTACTCGAAATTGAAATTTTTTGTTTGATCGAACATTATTTGACTTCAATTATTCGATTAATCCAGCAAACATTATTCGAGTGAATACCCTACTCAATTCTAACCTATGTAATTGGTTAGATTTACCAACATTTTATTTTGAGTGAATAAACTTTTAGGCATTAGTTCATATATTATAACGGAATTAAAAATGTTTGTATGATTTAAATAAATTTTTACTTGCTTTTCTACTAATTATCTGCATATTTTTAATAAAGATTCTTTGGAATCAATGAAAATGAAGTTCCTTAAAAGTGGCTTCCAAATTTAAACATTAATAATCTCTTACGCTGTAATTTTGTATAATAAAAAAAAATACTCTACTTGAATTTGGTTAATTTTCAATTTTAATATGCGTATCGGTATCGGAATCGGAATCGGTATCGCCTATATTTCTTTTTGAGTATCGGTATCGTATCGGCAGAAACGCGTATCGTTACATCCCTAGTTAGAAACCCTTTTGGAGTCTAAGTAATGCTGACTTTAGACGAAATGTTTTTACATATGGCTGGTTAGGTGTGTGAGACATATGTAACTTCGCATGTTTGTCAAAATTGTCAATTTACAGACGGTTTATAATATTTGCTTTCACACGTACATGTGCAATTAAATCTGACATAACATCTGAGTGTTCACAACAGCTGAGTTTTTGCACAATTTTCGTAAATATATAAAGCGCTCTTTGCTTTTTAATGTTTTTTCAGCCAAACCACACTTTTGATAATTTAATACAGCTGATGTCAGATGCCTTGTCAGATGAAAATAGAACACGCTCTAATTGAAAACTTTTCATCTGACTTTGCTTCTGTAAACGTCATCTGACAATGTTTCATATGTTTCACACGGTATGTATCACTTTTGCAGTGGGAAATTTGACAACTCAGATGTAAAATACATGTCGTCTAAAGGCAGCATAAGTAGTCGAATAACCCAAGTAAACGCTGGGCTAATTAATGTTAGTACATTTGTAAGGAAAACTTATTAAATTTGTTAACAATTCAAACAAAATGCATAATATCTAACCAAACCATAAGTTACAAGCCTAAGACCTAAGTTTCACCAAAAAGCCAATTTCGTAAAAAATTACACAAAAGATTCCATATATAAAATTACAGTTTAATATTTTAATAAAATAGTATTACACAATATTAAAAAACCAATAATTTTTAAGCAACAAGACCCCCTCTTTCTAGTAGTGTTTGAAGATATTTAAAATGAAAATTTATTTTGTGTTAATAAATTTTGTTTTTATTTAAAAAATTTTTTGTTTTTATGCGTATTTAAATAAAACAGCATGAACAAAAGAATATATATAAATGTATACAATAAAATTTTATTTCTAGTATAATGATAGCGACTAAACACTACCACCCACACACTGTTTAACCCATCAAGGCCCGAGATATGAACACGTTGAAATTACTTTAACGAAACAGGCCAACCGGTTGTGCTTCCCCGAGGGACTTCTGGTTCTGCAGGAAACGATTGCCTAGATACCTAAGCCTGCGTGCCTGCAGATCCGGGCATTCACAGAGAAGCTGTTGTTCTAACTCTTCTTCGTCGATCCAGATATTACAATGACCATCAGTGGGAATGCCTCCAACCAGGAGTGCAAGCGATCTTTTTCCAAGTGTTGGGAGCTGCTTGCTCCTAAGTCTACTAAGTGAGGATCAAAGAGTCTTGGATACTCTAAAAATGATAATTACGGACCACCTGAGTGTCGTCTTCCTTAGCGCCCTAGCGCTCAACTAAGGCAATATCAATATCTCTTTGAGAGCTGTTACGCCCAAAAGCGATCATGCTCTTGCGCATTCATCAGGCATTTCGTTCCTCTGCATGAACCCAAAATATTTTGACATTATGGACTTTGCGAAAACGCATTGCAGGATCTTAATGGATTAATGGAGGGTGCCACACTTTCAGAAGAATTCTAAACTGAGTGGAATGTAAAAAAATATCAAAAACAAAATTATGTAAATGTAAAAAAGGTACGACAAGTATTAGCGATTTATTTACTTTAACTTTTTTGTTTTATGAATATTAATTTAGTGGAAAAAATAGCATACTGCAATTGTGAGGGCACAATTTAGGTTTGTATTGCACAGATGTGCAATTTAAAACTAAACTAAAACAATAAAAATAATAATAAAAAATAGAGCAAATGTCAAAGACCTTTTGCAAACAAACAAACTTAAACGCACATAAAGTTGATACCCAGTCATTAAACTTTTTCTCTATTAAATATTAAAAATAATTATTTTAAAACAACATATTTTACGTCGAATTTGTACTCCAGTTGTGGGAGTATAATTAAACTTATGTCATCAATTATTTATGCCGGCCAATTACTACGATTTGAACTTTTTAGCATTAGAAAATTGCAATACAATTTTCCAATTTATGTTGTAAAACTTGTAGAGAACATGTGAACTTTTCTCACAAGAAAAAATTCAAAGAAGCTCATTGTGGAGCTTGAAGGCAGAGTAAGCTTTAATTGTATTTATGTAAATGACAAGTGGCAAATTAAAATGAGTTTTCTCTACAGCCTTTTGCAACTAACATACAATTAATTGAGGGGTATAGTTTCAAAGGCAGCTGTCTCCCATTTTGTAGTTTCTGTAATAAATAACAAAAATCTGTAAAGGTACACTTATTGAAGAACTACATCTTTTTCTATTCAAGAGAATGGAATTGGGCTAGTATATGTATATAGTTATAAAGAAAGTTTGAAAGAAATTAATAGAGAAGTTTATGAACAAATACCATAAGACATTTTTAGATTGTTATGTTTGCATTAATCGGTCAATATGTTTTAATAGTTGACTTTTTTTGTTTATGAAATAACTTTGTAATGTGCTTAATCTAGCTTTTATGACAATCAAGCGCCAGGAAGCTCTTTTGGCAGAATAGTAAGGTACTCAAGTCTTACGGCCTTATTTATAGAAAATACTTTATGTTTATTAAGAGCTTATTTGACAACTTTCTATACAATAGCCTTTAATATATTTTTTTATAAATAAGCAGTTATGCAATACTTGTATTTATAGTTTGCTTATAAATTCGTTCATTATTCTTGTTTAATTCGCTATCACTTAGCTCTTAGAAACTAAATCCCTAAATTGAAAAATAACAATAGTTCAGTATCTCGATTTAGAGAAGTTCAGTTAAGGTCAGTTAAGTTGGCAGGCGCCAAATGGGGTAGAAACGTCGCCATAATTTGTTAATAGTTTTACTACAAGGAATCCGAAAAATATTTTTTGTAAAAACTTATTTGTATACCATGAGACAACTTTAAAATATATTTTAAATTAATTTTTTTTTCTAACGGAGCGGAGAAGCTCCTTTCATTATTAAATAAGAAAAAATTATCACCAAAAAGTTTTCAAACAAATTTTTGTCTAAAAATAAATTATATATATATATATATATATATATATATATATATATATATATATATATATATATATATATATATATATATATATATATATATATATATATATATATATATATATATATATATATATATATATATATATATATATATATATATATATATATATATATATATATATATATATATATATATATATATATATATATATATATATATATATATATATATATATATATATATATATATATATATATATATATATATATATATATATATATATATATATATATATATATATATATATATATATATATATATATATATATATATATATATATATATATATATACATATATATATATATATATATATATATATATATATATATATATATATATATATATATATATATATATATATATATATATATATATATATATATATATATATATATATATATATATATATATATATATATAATTTATTTTTAGACAAAAGTTTGTTTGAAAACTTTTTGGTGATAATTTTTTCTGTGTTGTGGTAAAAACACAGCTGTTTATCTATTTTCATTATTGGAACTGTCAAAAGTTGTTTATTTCTTACAACCTATTGAAGTGATAAAAGAAGTGTAAAAGAAACTAAAAAAGTAAATTGAAAAAAATAATAAATCAATACTTGATTTTTTACACTAACAATAAAACCCAGGTTGTTCTTGTCATGTTATATTTGTTTTAGTATTACCACTACCTGTATTAATCTACCTTGAAGCCATGAGAGAATTTTTCAATCGAACTTTTATAAAAATTATTTTTAATTTGCTTAAAAACTATTTTTTATATGAAAATTTTTTGAATATCTTAATTTCATTCAAAGTTTTAAGTAATTAACAAACTCGAAATTATTTATGAAACATATTCATAAACGTAAAATAAATGTTAAGAAAATCATTTATGGTTTAATTAATTTCATAAAATATTTGTGCAATTAAACTTTAAAGTTTTCCAAATTTATTTAACATTTTTTACAACACATTTTGAATTTCTTGATCACTGTGTGATATATTTTGATTATTTAAATTATCCACGATTGGTCACATAATAAATGTGCACTAAATAACTAATAATTTCTTTCTGTAATATTCAAACTTTATAAAAATAATTGATGATATATCAAACAATAGATGTTCCTATAAGTAAAGAAATAAGCAATAAATGTGTACATTATTTCGAAATTATAGATATGAATTTAATTGTAGGTTGAGGAAAATCACTTACACGCGTTTCTATAAAAAAAGGTTGTAAAGTGTTTCCTCGTTAAACCATTGAGGGTGTAAAGAAGAAAATCAATATGTCACGCCCACACAAGTACACGAAATAGTTCCAAAAAATCATTATTAAAATTTTTATTTGAAATAAAAGCAAACTTGCTTTATAATTTCCATTAATTTTCATATTTTTAACATTATTAACTTTCTATACAAGTAATCATGTATATTTTACTTTATAGATGCAAAGCAATAATATCCAAACGAATTTAAAACTCTCTTTAAAAGCATTTTTGTTTTAATTTCAACTGCAATCCTAAGTGCAACCTGATTTTAGTTTCCCAGCAAACCAAAACATTCGAAAATAATATCGTATTCGAATGTTGCATACACATTTCTCAGACAAAACACTCGAGAACGGATATTGAAGTCGGAAAGAGAAAGAGCTGCTAGACCTAACCCGTCGCTCAGTCTGCGGCAACAAATCTTTCGATTACGATGTTTCGCTGACAAATCAATAGCGAATCAATATCGAAAAAATATTGATACCACAAAAATGCATGTAAAAGTAATTTTTCAAGATTGCTATCTTTATTTTTTAATTTATCTATTTTAAAGTAAATGGAATATTTATTTATTTTAAATTTTAACTTATGCTGCAGTCCATCAGATTCGAACACGGTACCTACAGGCTAACAGTATAGCATACATCCACTAGGCTATTGTGGAAAATTTTTTTCTATTCAATTATTGCACACACAGAAAAAATTATCACCAAAAAATTTTCAAACAAAAGTTTGTCTAAAAATAAATTTCATTTTCAGTAAATGTTCTTTACATAATCAATGAATTGTTTGACTCTTATTTAGGACGTAAGCACGAAAAACAACAAGAAAAACTGTGTCATAAAAAACAGCACCGATGACGAGACACACAAATAACAACAACAACAATGATAGCAAAAGGAATGCCAAATTTGTTTACTGAAGATTTTTGAGTAAATCAATTCGTTACTGTAGTTGCATTAATTCTCATTCATTTTTTTACATTCTTTAGATAAACATTCAGTCTTGAAGAGATTTAACAAAGTGAAATTTCATAAATGACCCGGACAAAAATTTTGTTTAATATTTTGTTTAATATTTGTTAGCATTTTCAGACTAATTGTTTTATAAATTCAGACAAAAATATTGTTTGATATTTTTCAGAAAATACAGTAAATGTTTTTGTTTGATTTAGTAAATTGTTTTGTTTACTATTTGTAAAATTTTTAGACAAATTGTTTTATAGATTTAAACAATTTGTTCACTGAAGAAACCTGTTCTTTTTCGGTGAAATTGTTGATATATTTTTGTCTATTTTTACAAATTTGTAGGTCCGTTCGTAGACAAAATATTTACTATTTCATTGAATTCCTTTACAGAAAATGAAACTTATTTTTTTCTGTGCACACGAATGTAAATTACACTTTCGAGAAATTATCGAAAATAGTTCCATGCTGCGAACATTCACATTTTATGATATTTGCCAATTGCGCTTATTTGGAGCAAATTTGTTTCGAAAACTCTTCGTTTTAGCGAACCTTCTTATATTTCGAATCTCAGGCTTACTGGGTTATTACAATAAAACAAGGAACTTGTAAAAGATACACAATATAAAGGATTCTTCTCAGATCACTTTTGATGATTAAAAACTGATTTGTCACTTGCACGATTGAAAAAGGATTCACATATGATTCATCCATATGATCAAATAATGATTTCTTGAAAATACAGGAACAGAATGTAAAGAAACCGCAAAAATATTATGATGATTTTTAGCATCATTTTGAAATCACATTTTGCTCAGCTGGATGATGAAGAATTTCTTGCTTTGCTATTGTTTTTGTTTATAACGATAAACTCTTTTACTTTCAATGAAGCACCTGCTTCAACATTTAAATATTTTTAATTTCTGTTTAGTCGTCTCGTTAAAGCCGCGGGGGGAATATTATTAGTTTTTTATAAAACTTTTCAAAAATTAAACATAAAATCGTATCATAAATGATTCTTTTAGATGATTCACCTGTAGGCTACCGTTTTCTCACAACAAGAGAATCATTTATGATTGAAAAATGAGCTCATATGCTGATTCGCAAGATTCGATTATGACACAAAAACTAAATAATTTACGATTGAAAAATGAGACGAAAAGGACTCCCCAATAATTATAAATACTACCAGAAAATTGCTCAAAAATGAATCAGCCAATCGTATCACAAATGATTCTTTGGGATGATTCATCTGTAGGTGCCATTTTCTCACAACGAGGGAATCATTTATGATCGAAAAATGATCTTATATTCGGTTAATTTGTCCATAAAGCTGAATCTCAAAAGATTCGATTATGATACAAAATGCTAGCTGGGTTATCACTAATTAACGTTACTCATTCATATGTACATTAGGGTGCAGCTAATTTCAATTTCGAATAGCAAAAAAGGTTGCATTTTATTTTTAGATACATGAGAAAAATAATGAAAAAAATATTGGGACCTACTCTTAGCCCTCTACCGCAGCATCAAGATTTTGAATATGAGATCAAATCGATAAATTTTTGAAACATCATATGATGCAACATTATATATTCTTTATAGTTGTTATAACTCATTAGACTCAAAATATTTTATACATACAAGGTCAGATTTCAGACAAACTTAAGATGAAATAATGAAGCAAATTTTCGAACTTCTAAGTCTTAGTCATATCTTGCAAAAAACGCATTTTCTAAGATAATTTGAGGTCGCTGAACACGAAAATGATATTCATTTATTTTTGTTAGTGCGCTTTTTCCCGATATTCGCGAAAAACAAGTTTTTTTTGCTTTAGTTTTTTCGTTTATTGGCAAAAATTCCGAGAACGGCTCATCTGAATAAAATAAATTGTACACTGTTGTATAGATATCTCTTTAGTCTTCCATTCAATTCACTGATTGTGCCGATTGTATAAAAAATGTATAGAGTTACAGGCATTAAAAGTTTAAAAAACTATATTTTTAGACCTTCTCCCAAAAACTATCATTTTAAATTGCTCCATTAAGATGAAAAATATATACTAAGTATATTTTTTTTCGGGCTGTATTTCAAAGATAATTTTGTGACGATCACATGATGGATACAATCGCTAAATTCTGATAAAAAATAAGAAAGTTATTAGCCCTTAAGCAAAAACAGCTATATTATTTTTTAGTTATTTTTCATACAAAATTAATTTAAATCAGTTTGTATTAAAAAAATTTGTTTCATTGAAAATAATTTTGTATGTGGAAATAAAATCAGATTTTTTCACTTAATGGCTTATAACTTTCTTATATTTTATCAGATCTCCTCTATCTTAAACTTTTTTCATTCGGCACAGAAATGTTTTTTACTTGTACCCTTAAAAAAATTATTAAAAATTTGTTTCCATATTAATGAAGCAAATTAAAATAAAATTCATATAATTTCTTTAGCTTCCAGCCGTGGTAGAGGGCTAAAGGATATGTCGCAAAAAATTAAAAAAATATTTTTTGTATATAATTTAGTTAGATGCAACATTCCCGAGGTATTCGAAATTTATTGGATGACTTTTTTTTCCTTTATACACCAACGTTCCACTCTAATGTACATGTATGCAGTAAGAGCTTGTCCAGGACTTAATTAAGATTATCTTCCTGATAACCACCATACATACACACATACTTATTATAACTAATATTCCTTTCTGCGGGAGTTGTTACAGTCAAGCACGTACGAACACAATTTGTGGCATGAAAGAGACATTCTACCTATTTAAAAAAAAAGAATTTTAACTTTTTTTCAACATGAGCTTCATTCATGCTGCAATCTTTTTAAACAAATTAAAGCACGCAACATATTAATGTAAGGGAAAATATACCTACTCAGGAAGTAAAAACAAATATTTGACCAACCTGTATTCAAGTACAATACGGCTAAAATTAATACAGAACAGATGTAACCATATGAAGACATTTTTTTAAATTGTTTATTTCTTTTTTTATCTTTTAATAATAAATTATTGAGAATTTTATTATGTATTTTTTAAATTTTACTAGTTGTTTCAAATATTCACAAAAGTATGTTATTAATTTATTTTGCCGCCAACTAATTTTTATTTTTTTGTTATATCTTTCATTTCGGAAATGGTCTTCGCAAATAATGATTTCGACTCGTTGACAACTGAACGCAAACTAAAATTAAAACTAAAATGAATTTTGTGTTGTATGAATAAAGGAATGAATAACTAAGAAAATGAATGAATGAATGAATGAATGAATGTACTATGAGTATGATGGTTTGAAAAGACATTGCTAGTGCAGTGCTTGCTGCGCTGTTTTTACTTCTGCTTGGGCTAAAATAGTTTGTCCACAAAATTAATAAGTTTGAGTAGAAAAACTAAAACTCGGAAAAATCACACCTCTCATACACTGAAAATAGTCCAATCACCATTTTACGAAAAATTCTTTCGTAACTCAAATCCGATAGAACGTGGGTTCATATCAAAGGGGGTGTGCGACAATGCCTGCAGGAAATGCGAATAGTGAAATTGTAGTGATTTACTAATGACATTGTCAATAGTACTACTGACCAATTCGTTTAGAGTTGTCTTCAACTTTTTTAATAATTTTTTATATAAAAATTATTTTCCATCATTTTATTTATTCACTTCAATATTATATAATTTAATGTAATATAACATAAAAACTATAATTTAAATTGAAAGACTAGAGTCGTAAGCCTTGCTAATGACTTTTGCTGTAGGGTTCTTTGTGGTGTCACAATATTTCTTTGTTTTCATCTACATAACTTGTCTGGATATAATTAATTGTTAATGCATGAATCTGCAAAAATGTAGAAAATTTAGTATAACATATGTTATTTACTTTTATTTGAGCTAACAACGTACCTTTAAAAATCTGAATATATCTAAAATTATTCACAGCAATGTGTAGAGCATGTCTTCCTAGCCGGCCTTAGGCCGGGCTTAAGGAATTTTTCCTCTATGTATGTAGAATAGTGGCTTCGCTGAGTAAAGATTTCCTACTTATAGTGTCTTTGGCCGAGCTTAAAGGTTCTCTTCTCAATGTACATATGTATGTACATACATATGTCGAATAGTGGCTTCACCGAGTAAAGATTTCTTGCAAAGACTTGTCCATAAAAATTTACTCTCAAAACTGTAATTGGCGGATGAATATTACTTTTAAAATTTCTTCTTTATTTATTATATTTCTTCAAAACATCTGAAAACTTTTCACCGGTTTTCACTTAGTTGTAAATCAAATTTGTATTGTTTTTTAAAAAGTTTTATTTGCATATACCAAGGCGAATTCATAACAGCTGGCGTTATCAGCACAGCTGTTTGTTCAACGAACTGCTAAACTTTCTTATAAATTTTTTTATTTAAATAAATTGAAAAAATATTAATGTAAATTCAATACTTAATTTTGACAATTGCTTGAACAATTGTAGCTTAAAATATATCAATTGAAATTAAAAAATTGTTATATCAATTCAGTTTAAAAAAATATCAATTGAAATTCAAAAAATATCAATTGAAATTCAAAAAATATCAATTGAAATTCAAAAATCCTATTTGGAACTCAAAAATTCCCTTTAAAATTTAAAATTTTAAAAAATATACATACATATATATTTTCAGCTAAAAAATTATATTATTCTACTAAAAACATTTGTTTAAATTGAAGCATTCAATAAAAAGCGGCATCGGCTAGACGTCGATCGGCTTGCAACTCTGCTATTGACTGCACAGAACAAAAAAAAAACAAAGTATTAACGCTTTAATTGACAATGTCACCAGAAATACACAGGAACTGTTGTCTCCTCGCGCATAAAAGGAAAGTTGTCGACATTTTAACTAGTGCAATTGTCGCTAGAGAAAAGAGTGTTGACATATAGGCATATGGTTCTAGGCTGACTAGAGGGAACAGACTATATTCGCGAGTATAGGAAATTGAAAGAATGATCACCACTGGTATTAAGTAATAGTACAAACAGTAAAGTTTGTCTACAGTTCGAACAGCTTTTTAGATAATATACTTATGAAATAATGGAGATAATGATTAATATAGCCCTGAATTGGAGCTAAAAAACTTTAGATACATATTCATATGTCCAGTCATACGTATCGCTAATATATTTACAGACTTTCAAAGCCCTCAAAATGTAATTTTTTAGTTAATAATGCAGAATTGGTCGATATGTCGTTTTTCACGTGTAAAAAATTCATACGAATATCTTGTAGGTATATTCAACTATTGAGAAAATAACATTATTTCATCTTTCCGTTACGATGTGACTGAATTGAAAAATTAAAATTAGTTTTATGTAAAACTACAGCCGAAAGCCGGAAATGTAGAAACTCTTTAGTAAGACAAGCTGGGCATGGACGTAACTAGAAGCAAAAATCCTAGAGCTTACCAATTCATTTCTGCATGTCCATTCCCCGACGGGGTACGTGGAGTTTCTTGTCTGAAGTATTTTAAAAACTTCTCTTATTAAAGTATTTTTGCATCGGAGGACAAAATTCTTGCGCGCCGCCAAATCAGTCAACGTAGAAATGCTCTAGTAACTGAAGTCTGATAGGCAGCCACACGGCATGTGCTATCCTATTAGTCCAGAGGTCGTGGGCTCGATTCTTCCAAAGACCCTAGATGTTTCGACAGACAAGCCAAATCGGTTCGCTAATGTGTTTGCTTATTACTACTATATCGTCACGGAAAATGCAAAAAGCCCTATCTAAAATTATAAAAGTTGAACAGCAGAAGCATAAAACTTGTGTAAATGGAAATATATACATAAATATTAACCATTAGTGCAAAATTTTACAATAAATATATAAATTTGTAGCCCTTTTTTAATTGTTTTGCACTAATTGTCGATATATTTTTCCTTTAAACAAGTTTTTTGCTTCTCCTTGTAAAACTTTTAAAATATCAGATGGGGTTTTTTGTATTTTCTGCGACGACCATATGTTTGTAGATCACAGTATGCAATTTTTACACAGAAAAAATTATTTTTAAACAATTTTCAATAATACACTCAGGGTGTGTGCCAAACGGTAGCAAAGTACTATTCTAAGTAAATTTTTGACACTTCTGAGGTGAATAGAATTTCACTAGCCCAGGGGGCTAGTAGAAATTTTAACACAAAGATAAATTTTCGACAGGCGGAAATTAGAAGCATGTTATCGTAACAAGGTAAAACCACCGCCGTCGTTTTTGGAAATTGGAGCCGTCGCCCAATACATCGATGTTTGCGGCTCATAAATGTAGACTGTGAAAAATGCATTGTTTATTTTAATTTGTGAAAAATTGTACATCATATTATAAAATTTTTCGCTACAGCGAAAGAATTTTTCAAAGTCAAGTTCTATAAAAACTAAAGAAGAGAATCAATCTCTCATATCCTAAGCATTTAAAGCAAATTATTTTTTTTTGAAAGATTGTTTTAGAAGATCTCCTTAAACTATTGAAATAACTGTTATAATGATCTCACAAACTTTTTAATTTTTTAATGAATACATATTTATGATTTTTTTTGCTTGATTTAATTCAAGAATTGTTTGTTATGGTATTGTTTTTTTACAAATAAATTCAATATAATAGATAATTTATGCATTTTTATTTGTTGAAATTACTTGATTTTTGAAAAAACTTTATTGATCGATTAACCGTTTAATACCGAAAATTGCCGATTTTTAACCGAATAAGCCAAAATCTCGATTAAAAAAGTTAATAGCTGTTTTATACTATCTTACAATCCGTTCGACTTCTATAGAAAATGCTGATCTGATCTAATGAGTTTATGGAAAGTTTTAAAAAAGCAATACCAACATATCATATTAGGGTGCATTTTGTGCATAATTCCAACATCTTGTGTAATAAGCATAGGACTCTGTTCATCATTTATAAGTGACGGAAACGAATACCTTCCAAAATATTTATAAAGTTTTAAGACTTATTTCGTTGGGCGTTATTTCATACTAGAGATGGGCGCGTGTCTTGTTTTTTTCGTGACCCGAACACGCACGACTCAACACGAAGTGTTCGTGACAAAAAATTTGATTTCGTTCGTGTCATGCCGTGTTCAGCAAACTGGACACGAAAAATACGAAACTATTTTCAGATTAAAATGTGTATGAATGCAGAAGCTTGCCGCACAAGATTATTGAGCGAAAATCGTAATAAGTTACTGTTTCTCAACAAAATCTTGTAAATATAAATACAAATAGAAAATGAAACGTTAAAGTAGAAGAAAAATATGTCTTTGAATATAAAAAAAATTTGTTTTTGGATTTGATTTTGTGCGTGTTCGTGTTTTGAAAATTTTGGGCGTGAGTGTTTCGTACGTGTTGAACATCTATTTCATACAGCCACATATTTTATTTTCTTAAATTTGGTGGTTTCTCGTAAATACCTTGTTAAATATGTACATATTTAATATGTACTCGTATATAATTTGAAAACTCATAAGTACAATATAATATTGGGAATTCATTTTTCATTATTTTCTTCCATTTTTTCACTTTTGTTGGTTTTGTATATTTCAGGACCTATTTGATTGGAAGTTATTTATTGCAAAGAAACTTATACAAGTGGGCTTTACGTACCTAATTTCCCCGAAATATACATATGTACATACAGATATTTTTGTCAAATGAATGAACTTTTGCCATTATCAATCGGACCTTAAAAACTTTTAAAATCCGTTGTTTTAAAGAGACAATTATACTATAAGTAATTGTTAATCTTGCAAAACCGATGCATGACAATGTTAAAGCGTCGATGACCTGTTGGTGACAGCTCAAACAGAACATTTTCGCTAAGTTCATACATGAGAACAAGAGCGAAACTGTCAACCATCTTTTTATTAATGACCATGTAAATGACAACATCCTCAGAAATGTCCACATTACATGTTTTCGTTTATTTCTTTTTTACACGTGTTCTACAATAATATTTTGAGGAATTTGTCGCTCGGAGAGTATTTAATACAAGAAGTTTTAATAGACATTTTAACAGCACTTTTCATCATTTCAATTTCCCTCAATTTTAGCAGGCAGGAATGTATCAAAATGATTCAAACTGGTGACAGACTGAGCGCGACAATATCCACAAGAAGTTCATTTGGCTAGTTGGCATGACCAGTTGAGTAGTGTTTCTTTTACCCATTCTTTGAGGACGGTTTCTGTTCGATTGTCTTAAAGAAACTGTAATCGACAAATATCGTGCATGCCAAATGTCGAAATTTCCTTACCCTACGTCTCCACGAGCCATCGACTTCAACATGACATGAACATGACGCCGGCAGAGCAACTGCAAAAAAATTCATCAACTTCTTTGTTGTGGTGAATACGTGCGATGTCCATGTTCTGCCTTATCAATGTATTTGGTGGTAGTGCAATAGAAATGGAATATTTAACAATTTCTTTCTGTCTCTTTTCTTTCTATTAAAAATGGTTGTTGACAGCGAATCTCATGGCGAATATTGATGCTCAGCCATATGTTCGGCCATCGATGGCAGAGCATGGACGAAACATGGACATGAGCGGTCTACATTAGCCATACGCGATGTCCGACATGATGTTCATACCAATTTCCTGGCTAATGTAGACCCCCAGTTAAGTAGTCGTTGATGAAAATGTTCTCTACGACGAGTTGGCCAACCGGGAAATATTTGTGTGTACTATATATATTTACATATGTATGTATTTATGTTTGTAAATATTTTGTGAGGAGATGATGTGGGCGAATGAATATACAACGAAATCCAAAATCTTATGATCATTTTGATTTTACAAACAGCGGAATGTAAACGAAAATATAAAAAAAATCTATTATGAAATATAACATATGTAGATAAATTTTGGGCATTATTCAGTTGGTTAATGTGGCTGTTTGTCTTTTGTCCAATCAGTCGTTGTTGCATTAGAAATGACTTTGATTTTAAATTTAGTTAAAGATTTTCACTTCGGGGAAAAAATATATTTTTAAACATTTGCTTTTATTGTTGCACTTTGCTTTTATTATTTTTTTTGTTTAATTTTCTTACTCTGTCTAATGTGGTCGGTGGTCTTCATTTTACAACATGCGATGAGTGATGATTGCTTTTTGGATTCATTTAGTAAATGTGTTTTTCTATTTTGTTTTAAATTAATGTTCCCAGAATCGTTAGATGCTATTTTTGAATTTTGATTTTTGTTGGTGACATTTTTACATATCGTTAACTAAAACGTAATTAGCCCGAACCAGCATCAAAAATGAAAAAGAGGGTAAACTATTTATAGCATTATATACAAATATGCCCTTTTTGGTAGCAGAACGTATTACTTCTAGCCGGCTCATCTCGAACAAACAACAAGAAAGTGCTTCTGTGATACATGTATTTTACATTAAAAAATCAATTCCTTAATAATTGTTAGTAAATATGTATACATATGTACATATAGTGGGCTCACATTAAATTTGATATTGCTGTCTATATACAAGCACAGATTTTTTTAGGAAGGCAACAATTCGTTTCGTTATCACATTATTAATATTTTGGACAGTTAATATTCTACAATTCTGATAGGTTGTAGGGTTTGTTTTATTAGAAGATTGGTTGTGCAAAACTTTAGTAACGCGAGAACTAAACTATTTTTAGCCTTCCTAAAAATATGTGTATTTGTACATATGTATATAGCACTATCTATGTACATATTCTTGTTAAACTTTCTCCACCTACTCCACTTAATATATCTTAAGACTATCTGTTTTAGAACCACATGCACTCACTATTAAAATACAAATTATTCATGCGTAGTCTTTATATGACGTTGTTAGTTGTGAACCAGATTAAAAAGGTTTTGCATGACTTCATTTTATTGCTCGTGGGTTCAAAGTTACTCAACTCCCGACACCTAATGCTTATGTATATTATCACAATGATTGTCAAGATGTCACACGTCATGTTATTTTCCATTACTAAACAAACCAATATTGTGTAGAAGTTACAATAAATATAAAAAACAGAATTTCCTCTGTTAATAGACTTAAAAGCCTCAATCAATTTTTCAAATTGTTAACAACTTATTGTAGAACGTGAACAAAGCAAACATAAAATTGAGGTCTTCCTTGCCCTCTCCCCATGGGTGCACTTGTGTGTTTTGCTGTATGAATGTTTCTATAAAATTCCTGACTCATAAGAGACAATGCCTTTATCCTGTATTTTTACTCGATACAGCCATTTAATTTCTATTTATTTTTGTCAGTTATTAGTACACACAAAGTTAACTACAAATTAATATACATACATATGTATGTGCCCTAATGTCAGAGCTGTAAAAAGTTGTAATCAATTCTGATTGCAATCAAACTGATTTCAACCAAATTGATTTCAAAATGATTTCAGATTTCAAAATGATATATTGTAAAAATTGCGATCTTTTGCGATTGCAATCATTTTGAAATCACTTTTTTTTAATCACTGAATGCAATCAATTTAATTGCAATCAATTTGATTGCAATTAAATTTTTATTGAAATCATGCGATTTCAATTAATTATACACTTACAATTCATCCAACAAAATAATATAAAAAACGTAGACTTGTTAGCCATTTTATGATTTTTTTAATTATCAGAGTAAACTTTATTTCTAGAAGAAGGAGTTTCATTTGAAGAAAACAACGATTTTGATTCTGATCTAATTTTGATTGCAATTACTGGATTTGATTGTAATCGATTAATATATAAATTGATTTCAAAAAATTTATTCAATCATTTTTGTCATATTGATTTCATGATTTCAAAATTGAAATCATGCAATCAATTTACGATTTTGAATGCAATCAAAAAATTAGCAATCATTAATGTGAAATCATATGATTGCAATTAATTCGATTGTAATCTTTTACAGCTCTGCCTAATGTGCATACATACATATTATGTATGTACATACTAACAATAAAAAATTAATGAAATTAATATTTGAATTTATGATGTGACATTTAATGTTGCAGTACGAATAAGAAACATAAAGGGCTTTCACGCTTCGTATTAAAGTATCCTTTTAAAATTAAAACCCTTTTAAATACACTACATTAAGACCACAACAATAAAATACATTGAAATATGATTTAATAAAAAAGGCAAAACCCACCGTATAGATTTCAATGTATTTTGTTGTTGTACTCTTGCAATGTAGTGTCCTTAAAAGGGTTTTAATTTTAAAAGAGTACTTTAATGCGAAACGTGAAACACCTTATAGTAAAAAGTTTTAACTTAAAATACCACCTTTATGTTATTAACGATAATGACTGGCACATAAAAAAAATTACTTTTATACTTTTAGCGTTACTGACGCTAAATTCTTTGATTACCATCCCTGCGGGAATTTTGTGTCAATTTTTCAATTGTACATGTGAAAATAGTACCAGTAAAGATAGGAAGGTACTGTGAAGAAGAGAGCTTAAAATTAAATAGGCCTATTATAAATTTAAAATGGCGGCCGCCAAAAAACTGCAGACACCCAAATAAGCGGATCATTATTTTTTATACACCCTATGATGTGGGTATCAAATGGAAGGATTTTCTGCGAAGAGAACTCAAAATAAAATGGAACTAAAATGGATCAATATCTTTTATGCGCCCCAATAATATGGGTATCAAATGAAAAATATTTCTGCGAAGGGAATGAATGGGTATCAAATGAAAACGATTTCTGAGAAGGCAACTCAAAAGAAAGTGGAACTGCCCTAAAAACAATACGGCGGACACCCCAAAATGGCAGTCCACCAATTGGATAGTGCAGCGCAAGCGTATTCGATTTATTAGCGCCGCTCTTTGCGCAATGCGCATTTATATTTTTTTGTCTATCGCTTTGCGCAGCGCATTGCGCATATTGAGCGGTGCATTGCGCATGCTCTTTTTTATGCCAACAGTGGTTAGTTTGAGTTATTCAGTGCTGCAAAATACATACTTACATCTTTCGTTGTGACGTAATTTTAACATATTTGGATTTGTAGCATTATATCGTTCTTTACTTTTTTTATTCTTGATACCATACAAATATGATGCCCCTAGACGGGTCAAACTTCCGGACCGGAACCCGAAATATGAACCACACTACAGACTCCGATCCAAACTGGAACCGGAAATATGAGCTGCACTACCGACCCATTTCCGGTCCATCCCCTAAACCGGAACTGTGAACTGCACTACCGACTTAACTTCCCGTCAAGACCGGAACCGGAAATATGAACTGCACTACCGCCCAAACTTCCAGTTCAGACCGGAACCGGAAATATGAGCTGCGCTACCGCCCCATTTCCGGTACAGCCCCTAAACCGGAAGTGTGAACTGCACTACCGACTTAACGTCCCGTCAAGATCGGAACCGGAAATATGAACTGCACTACCGACCAAACTTCCAGTTCAGACCGGAACCGTAAATATGAACTGTAATACCGACCCAGTTTCTGGTCCAGCCTCTAAGCCGGAAGTGTCATATGGTGATTTAAAAAAACTACGATGGCATGTAATAACATCCATGGAAATAAATATCATTGCTTTTTTAAACAAATTTACTACTGTAAATGCACCATGAACATTTCATGCTCTTTTGTCTCTTTTTGCGCATTGTGCAAACAAAAAATGCAGCGCAAAGGGAAATGCTCCTTTTTGCGCTATCTCCTTTTATGCGTAGCGCGAAAATATTGACGCGGCGTAAAGCGCAAAAAAGAGCAAAAAAAAAGAGCTGCGTTTTTTCGTACTCTGTTCCGCTTGACCATACCACTCGATAATAATATTGTGTAATATCGCATTCGAATATTCAACAAACATTTGAGGACGTCTATCAGGGCTGCCAGATTAGGGGTTCTGACCTCAAATTAGGGGAATCGTCATCACAAAAAAGGATGAAAATTTTAGAAAATTATATAAAGCACAACAAACAAATTATATTCGATATGAATCTATTTTATTTTTCATATCGAATATACATAATTCGGATTCAGCTCATCGAAATACATGTAGGTAGGTGGGTTTAGTCATATGTACAGCCAACTTTTTGTTTTTGTGTGCCGGTGTAGTTTTTGCGTTAATGAGTTTATACAAAAGCCTCTGAGTTTTCGTCTGATTTCAATATGTAAAAGTGAAATTTTTATTTAATATAAAATGTGAGTTTTAAATGTCATATTCTTAAAGTTAGTTTGAGTTTAGTATTAACTTCATTTTAATATTTTTCTTGTTAGCGGCTCTTATTCCTCCTCTACGACAAAAAGGAGTAGACTGCATGTTCCTGCAGAATAGAGTTTGTTAGAAAGAGTAGGCTCATTGAGTTCATGTGGTTCACTTTGGAAATAACTTAATATTTTTAAGAATATTTTTTTAGCAAATGGTTTCAAAAATGTTTTATATTTTTCTTTTTGATCAGTCTTTTCTTTAATACTTTAAAATAACAAATAGACAGAAAGATAGAAGCATTTTATATTAATAACACTGAGCATGAATTTGCATCTTTTTTCTTTAACAAGCTGGGCCCCCTACTGGTAACGATTATTCGAGTACGCTGATTTCAATTTATTGACGTAAGCGCTCGTATTCGCGACATTTGCGATTTATAATTTATATGTTAAAGTACTGTAAACCCATATTTTTGTAATTTTGCGAAAATGTTCCAATTTAAATCGGTTAAGCAAACACAACATAACACGATACTGTGATTTTTTTGAAAAATTTACTTTTTTCGCAAAAAAGTTTGTATAATGAAAACTTAACAATTTTCGAATCTTAATCATCTAAATTCTATTAAACTTACATAAAACAAAATGGCACTGTAATGTTACTGGCTAAAAATAGTTTTTACCAAAAAAACATTTTTTTGAAAAAAAAAATATTTTTTCCAAAAAAAAATTTTAATTTTGGCGAAAAAAAGTCATAGAATCTCTTAATGTTGTACATACATAATCAAATTATGTAGCTAAATTTAAAAATCATCCTAAAAGTATTAAAAAAAAATCATTTTTATGGTAATTTACTACGAAAAATTAGAATTAGCTTTACCAGTAGGGAGCCCAAATTTTGCGACTTGCATAGTGCAATTTATTAAAAAACTTAAAAATTTTCAGCCGTATGTAAACTTTCGTAACACTTTATATGTGATAAAAATTATCTCCTAATACATAATATAAAAGTCCGTGAATAATATAGACTAAATTTACATGTTGAAATATTTCATGAAACATTTTTATTTGCTTCTTGCAACTGTGGAGATGCAAATGGGGTACAGAAACTTGACAAGAATCATCTAAACATTAATTTTACAACCCTTTTTCTACCTAAATTTCTTCCCTGACCATAAAAACGTTTCACGCAACAAATTTAATGAACTATTTCATCGTTTAACTTAAGACATTTTTTAAAAAATACTTTTTTTTAATGAGGATGTTCTTAGGGGTTTTTCCTTTTATCAGGGGATTTTTTGGGGAAATATTTTTTAAAATTTTGGGAGCGTGATAAAAAAGACTTGGCAGCCCTGACGTCTATTGCTAGTGAAACTGAAACGAAAGTAGCAGCAAGTCATTCGATTTCGAAAGTTAGCTAGTGATATCAATAGCGAATCTTTAGCAATACTAAAAGCAAACTTAAATCTAAAAAAAAAATTAAAAATTTCTCCACATGTTTGTCTTAATTTATTTACATACAAACATATACATACATATGTATGTTATAATGTTAGTAAAGAAATACGGTACTTTTCGTCTCATATTATTTATTTTTAATGCTTAAATAAAAATTATGGCTCAATTACACGAAAATCGTCCCACGGTGTATAGATATAGTCCAGAATAGGGATGGGCAAAAAATATCGAAATATCGATATTTTCTTAAAAATATATCGATATATATCGTCGATATTTTTAATTTCGATGTATCAATATATCGATATATTTTTCCAAATATATCGACAGTATCAAATTCGATATTTTTAGATTTGGTTTTCGTGCAATTTAAAAAAAAATTCGGCACCGTCTTCATCAAATAGAATATTACTAACAAAATCTTTTGTTTTATTTATAACATTTTGTCTATTCGAAAAATTATCATTCTTTGAGTGTAATTTTGTTGATGTATGTTCCATGAAATGTTGGTGGAACAGTAAGGATCTTGAAAATTAGCTCTTTCCAGTTTAATTATTTATAAGAAAGGTACTTTTTTTGATTATTTTTTAAAAAAAATTTGGGAGCTACGTATGAATTATCATCGTTGA
Organism: Panzeria rudis; assembly: GCA_956483635.1. Classification (NCBI taxonomy): domain Eukaryota; kingdom Metazoa; phylum Arthropoda; class Insecta; order Diptera; family Tachinidae; genus Panzeria; species Panzeria rudis. Next base: position 157,564,423 of record OY101449.1, on the reverse strand, counting down.
AACATATCGGTATTTCGATATATCGATATTTTTTATTCGATATATATCGATGCCGATCGATATTTAAAAATATATCGATATCGATATATATCGATATTTTTTTCACTTGCCCATCCATAGTCCAGAACCAGTGCGACCGCCAGATTAATAGTCTAGCACACTCACAACGAACCTTCCAGGGCTAAATTATAAGGAATACTTCGATATTATTTGCTTTATCGACTATTTCGCGTCTCAGGTCAAGTGGAATTTACTGTTACGATCATAATTGTAATAAAAGTACTGCTTGTATGTTCACTCTGTTGTAGGGTACTTCGCTTTATTGATCCACTGATTAATTAAACGGGTTTCTTTTAATTGCGTTGGTAAATCAATTAACAGAGTATCGGGTAAATGATTTTTCCTTTTAATTGCATCAAAAACCGTGCATTTTTAGAAAATCAACTAAGTGGATATTACTGTATTATGTTTATTTTATGTTTTCTTTCTGTAAATAATAATAGAAAATTTTAAAAGCAACTCCATGCTATTTTAGTTTTGGTGTTTTGTTCGTAGGTAAATGCATACTCTTGCTCATATTTTTCATTTTTACATTTGTTAAGCGCTTGAAAGCCATTTTTAGTTGCATGATAGTCCGAGCCCTGTTAATGAATGAGATTGAATTACAATGTAGGTACCGCTGACGTGGCTCACGTGAATCACGCGTGATTACGGCTAAATGCACCAATACCTATTTGAAAAATGCGAACAACAGTCAAAACATAAATTTGCACAACAGAATAACCGTTAAAAAACTAAACTGAAAATATTTTCACAAAATATCGTCTTAACAGTGAGCCTATACATACCTGATAAATTTTTATCATGATATATGTCAAATCGTTTATTAGTGTTATTGCAGTGTCTTGACAATTTTGTCAGAGCTCAAGCTCAGAAAATTTTGCAGAGCTCAAGCTCAGACAAATTTGTCTTGATAAAAAACGTAAACAAACTGTTTGACGTTTTAATTAATTTTCAAAAACTAAAGTTTTTGCAATATTTTTCCAAAAAAAATATACGAATAAAGAAAAATATGAATGCTTTAATTAAATAAAAGCAGTTTAATAAAAAATAAGTGAAAAAGGTCTTGAATAGTGGCAAACTATGTACCCTACAGTAAACGGAACTAACACAAAACAAGTCACGTGACCGGTCCCCAGGTGGTAGGGACCAGTCCGTGTTTTAACACTTCTTATGAAGCGGACCAGACACTTTTACATGGGGATGGCCTAGGATGGGGTTAATTGATACTTTGTATGCACCTTGTAACTTGTCTCTGAACTATGTTATGAAGTCCCAATCGGTGTAAATATTATTCCATAATTCAGCTGTAATTATCGATTAATTTATTTTTTATTTTTTTGTTACAAATCCAAGTAGAAATTGTATTTTATTTTTAAGTGGTGTCTTTGATAGGATTCGAACCGACAACCTCCGGCATGACAGGCTAGTAAACTACCCACTCCACCACAAGGGAACTTATATTTCAATGTTATAAATACCAGTTAAGCTGGAGTTTATATCTGAATATAGTTACGGAACATGTTCCTGAATTTCATGGCAGTCTCATTGAAGGGAGAGAATTAGGCCTTAGATCCAGGTGCATCGAATTTCTTCAGTGCCGTTTACTACAATACTAGCCGGAATACCAACTAAGTTGACTGAAAATGGTTAATATGTGACCATTTACACAATATCTTTTTCTTTTTTTCACCATTCACTACTCCTTATTTTTTGCACCAGTCTCATTTTCTCAAGTCATAGGACGAGTACTTTTGGATCATTTGTCACCAAATTTTCCGCAGGGTACCTTCACGACGACAAACAAATTGTGATTTATCATAACAAAAAAGCCACAACGTCTTCGCATGTATGCTTGCACTAACAAATATTTGACAACGGTTCTGCTGACGTTTTGTTATTTGTTATGATAAATTTGTATCAGGTATAGACGTTTACACTCTGCAAATATTTGCGTAACCACTACTTTTGCTAAGGGTAGTGTGATTTAACTTGGTTTTTATATCACAAAATAAAGTAAACTATGCTGCAAACAGCTATTTTTATATTAGTTTTTAATAAATGCGAACCCATATTAAAAAAACATTGGAACTAAAGGAAATACAGTTTTAGTTTGTCTGTTGGTCACGTTTTTTTCGGCAAATATCTGCCAAGTGTGATCGTAACTTTATGTATAAAGTTTTTGGACACAAAGCCAATATTGAGGAAAAGTTTTATAACTAACGCCTTGTTAACTATAAAACCAGCATTAACTCAAAACGAAAAATATTTTTTATAAATAATACATAATTATAAATAAAGTTGTTTCGATAATCTGCCATCGATAATTCTACCATCTGACGTTCAATAGTACGATTTAATAAGAATTATCGTTAAAAGTGTTGTAGTAATGAAAATATGTAACAAGTACACTTACGTTGCCAATGGCAACAATTTAATTTTGTCAGGACAACCATTTAACGAAAACAAATGTATTTTCCAAAGTTTTTCTTATATTTTATTTTTGTGATGAACAAATAAACATTGTTAGAGAAAATGCAATTAAAAACTTACATTTGTAAAAAGACACCTTCCAATGCGAATGACGATTACCTAGGAAATAATTCTGCAACATTGAAGACAACCACCTCGAAGGAAATTCGTAGTAAAAGCCATAAATCTTTGGATATCTTACCATTAAGCTGTATAGATTGGAGCAGTAATGATGATATTTATTTTGTGAGGTATTCGTAATTTTTAATTTAAGGTAAAAGGCTATAAGAATGATACATACCATATGCTTTTTATTGTTTAGTGATGATCATCAGATTTATAAATGGAGTTCTGCAACGAGAGATTCCTTGGAAGTGGCAAAATTGCCTGACGATTTTATACCGACTGATTTGCATTGGCTGTTATTGGGAAGCCGTGGCAGCGGTGGTGGCAAAGGCAGCGATACGTTGTTGATATCCAGCAATGATGGCCGGTTTATTATTTTGAATAAAAGCTCTCGGGTAGAACGAAGTATATCGGCTCATACGGCAGCCATTAGTTCGGGTAGATGGAGCCCGGATGGAGCAGGACTATTGACAGGTAAAATTTATTTTGTTTTGTCAAACAGTCGATATGTATACTAAAGCTTTAATAAACATTTTTCGAAGCGGGAGAAGATGGGGTTATAAAGATTTGGTCGAGATCTGGTATGTTGCGCTCTACAATATTGCAAAGTGAAGAACCCATTCGCTGCGCTCGCTGGTCTCCAAGCTCATCGTCTATATTGTTTTGTCAAGGAAGTCATATATCGATTAAACCTTTGGCAGCAAATAGTAAATTGATAAGGGTAACAGGATGAGAGAAAATTGTATTAGCTGCATATTCTAATCCATCATTTTCTTTACTGCCAGTGGCGTGCGCATGATGGCTTAGTTCTGACCTTGAGCTGGTCTGCCCAGTCTAATATCATAGCATCTGGTGGAGAAGATTTTCGTTTTAAAATTTGGGACTACCAAGGAGCTAACCTTTTTATAAGTTCGCCTGAAGACTATGCCATAACCTCAATTGCTTTTAACCCAGAAAAAGATATTTTACTTGTAAGCACATTTAATATGCTTAAGTTATGCTCAAATGCAGGAGTAAGTTCCTTTGATTTTATTTTTTATTTGAGTTTAAAAAAAATAAAATAAAAATTTCGTCAAAAGTGGACTTATAGTACTGCCCGTTACAGTGAACCTTCTGCGGGCTCTTTTCACAAACTCTCCTGGTCCATGGATGGCACACAAGTGGCATGTGGTACATCGACTGGCCAACTTATTGTTGGTTATATTGTACAAAAACAATTAATTTCAAAAAATCTTAAAGCCACTACTACAGGTCGTAAATCTATACGATTAGAAGATATTGCCAATGGCAGTAGCGATGCTTTAGAGTTTACGGACAGAGTTATTAATTTTGCCTTGGGTTATGGACATTTAATAGTGGCCACCTCGAATCAAATACACATTTACAATGAGAAATATATTAATACACCGATTATTATAGATGGTCGTACAGATGTCAAAGTTATTGAAGTGGGAAAGAAGTATTGAACAGATTGTATTTCATTGAAGAGTTTTATTTATTTAATAATTTATTTTAAGATTTTTTATGGTTCTGGACTCTATTTCGATTTGGGTCTATACCTTTACGGGCCGTTTACATCTCAATCCTCGATATCCTGGCTCTCAAGCTCAGATACCGCTTCTGAATTGCCGTAGTATTTCATTAGGTTTGGATAGTTTGGTTATACGTGATAACTCTGATAATACCGGTAAGAAAATATCAAATAAATTAAACTGCAAATTTTATTTATTTTGGTTATTTGAATGACTGTTGTAATTATTCTTTATACTTTTATGAGCCCTTCACATTTTTGACCTTATTCCTGGAGCGACTAGACAATATGAACCATTTTCGCTTAAAGCTAAAACCCAAATAGCAGAAGTTGCAGCCTGTCGTGCTGGTACAGTAGATGATCAGTTTGTGGTCATGATTGATAGCAATCGAGAATTGTACATAACAGAAACGCGAAACTTGAATGGCAATACTGAGAGAACAAATATAGCTGGAGTAAGTGGATCTATTACAGGAGAGATTTATAAAATTGGAACTCAGGTAACGGCAGTTAAATGGGCAACTGAGTCTAATATTTTGATCGGGATACATGACTCTTGCTATAGTGTATGGTATTGCCCTGGAGAGGGAGCCACAGATCCGACAATTATCGCCTTGACCACAATTACCGCAGATGCTACGTATGTTATAAGAATACTTGTTATCGTTTTAAGTCTAAATTAAATATTTTTTTTAGAGAATTTGGCAAAAATTTTGTTATTGAAACTTTTGAAGATGCCATTGTTACTTTTCATTGTTCCGGTGCTCTTTTGCCAATCAGTATAAATATGCATTGTGAGATCTTACACCGCACTTTAATGGAATCACAGTGGCAACAGGCCTTAAAAATATGTCGCATGGCCCAAAATGCATATCTTTGGGCGACTCTGGCGGCTGTTGCCACCCGCAAAAATCAATTGCAAATTAGCGAAGAAGCATATTCGGCAGCTTTGCAAATAGATAAAGTCAGCTACTTGCAATACATCAAATCTTTGGACCCATCTAGCCCTGACTATATGGCTGAAAATTCTGTTATGCTAGGGAGACCTGTTGAAGCGGAAACAATTCTTATACATAATCGAAAATATCGTGAGGCCATATTTCTGTGCCTTCGCATGCATAATTGGTGTAAAGCTCTAGAAATTGCACAGAAACACGAAACCACACTTCTTGAACTAGTTTTGCAACAACGTAAGAAATACTTAAAGGCTTTAGGAAGGGAAGAGTGGGAGAATTCGTTCTTAAGTTTCGATATTAAAGACAATAATGATGCGAATGCATAAATAAATATTTTTGAACTTACTCCTATTGAAAATAAAAAATCTGGTTCTGTCTTAAAAGAACGTGAATCGCGTTTGATATTCCGACTGAATCGAAGTATCAAAAATGTACATAATCAGTTCATTGCATTTCATTTTAATAATCAAGTCTTAGAAAATATTGAATTATTTTGCTTAAGAAAAAGTTTTGAAGTCTCAATAGGCTGGATAAATCATTGACTTGCCCTCTAAGGCATTCAAAATATTATTAGCAGCAACCATGCCCATTTCTGTGGTAGTTTTAAGGGTTTGAGTACCCAAATGTGGGATAATGACTGCAATTATAGTTAAATTATATTATAAAAATAGAAGAATAAATTATAGATGAAAACTGCGATAATTTACCACAATTGGGAAGTGTTAGTAAAGGATCACTAGCGGGCAAAGGTTCAGGAGTCATAACATCTAAGCCGGCTGCAAATATTTGGCCAGATTTTAAAGCACTATACAATGCCTTCTGATCCACAATTCCTAAATATGTAAATATTTTATATTTGTTGTTGATTTCTTTTTATATGTTTATATTACCTCCTCTTCCCACATTCACAAAGACACAGTTTTGTTTCATTTTCCCAAATGCTTCGGCATTAAACTTTCCTTTGGTTTCAGGCGATAGTGGACACACCACTACTAAAAAATCACTTTCATTTAAAAGCTCCTCAAATGTAACGTGATGTGCTTGAAACGATATTTCGTTCGCTTTGACTGTGCGTGTGTGGTAAATAATTTTCTTAGTGTCCCAACACTGCAGACGTTTAGCAATGGCCTGACCAATGCCACCGAAGCCTAAGAAACCAATTACAGAATCACGTATTTCTTGACCCATTAGCCAATTGATGCGTTCAGTTTTCCATTGAGAGCTGTTGCAAATAAAAACATTAGTTTTTTAATCTGGCAATGTCTAAATTTAAATAAACATTTAAACAAGTTTTTTTCGAAAAGCTCTCTGTGAATTCATTTAACGATGAAAGCTTTTTGCATTATTAGCCACCAAGTGCCAACAATTGTTATTTTCATTTCCTGGCTTGTGATTTATGCAAATAAATTTTCAAGCTTTTATAACTTTTCCTTTCAGATGATGCCAGCGTCTTATATGTATGTATGTTTGTATGTATGTACCCTGTCGGAAACTCATTTAACTTATATTAACTTTAAGCTAACTATTTCGCAACTAGTGATGACTGACACTTGGGTTACTTTCCAATGGAAACAACAAACTTTGCGATGTCCTAGACAGTAGTCAATTGTCCCACTCTGACTACTTTTCAACTATCTTAAAGTTTACTTTATTCAAGTCACTTGGTAGTTAGTATATTTGCAAAGAGATGTTGCTGTGGCTCGAACTATGTATCAGACGTTTTATAGTCAACTCTATGACCACCCAGCCAGAGTTGCCAATTTAGCGCCTTTGGCGCTAGTTTTAGCGCTTTTGAGAGTACCAAAAGTCGCATTTTTAAAGAGTCGCAGCCGCCGCCGACCTATACGGCTAATTTTCGGCTTCGGCTTAGCGTCTTTTCAAAAAAAGTCCCCTTTAAAAATAAAATCCCCTTTTTTTAAATGAACGGAAAAATATCTGCCCGCTTCAGCCATCAATGTTAACGTAAGAGATTTTGTTGACATTAGCCGACTTTTAGTCGAAATACACTTGTCGCCGACGGATTTATTTGTCGGCAGCCGCCGCCGAGATTTTTTCGGTGCAAGTCGACTCTTAAGGTGAAGGTACATAGCATGCGTTAAATACGCTAATGCGTTACAGACTTCTGTCAAAAAAGTTGAAATCGTGTGTTTCCATAAGGCAATATACAAAGCGAAGTTTGCGACGCGCGTAACTCGCAAAACGTTGAACATTCTTCAACTTTCCCGCGTCGTATACAAAATGACAGGTAGTGCTGCCAGATTCATGTGCTAAAATGTTTGTTTAATGGAAATTAATTATTAGAAATAAATTTTTTTATTAAAAAATGGATGAAAACTGCATTAAATATATAAAGAAAAATAAAACTTAAAGGCAAGACAAAATATAGCCGGCAAAGGCTTAAAATTGTATAAGCAGAAGAGCATCAAAAGCGTGGTGTGTAACTTGCGATTCTTAAAGCGTTAAAAGTTCGAAAAGTAAGAAAAGCGTTGCCGTACCTCCACGAACGATTCTCAAAAAATTACCGATATGCCCAAATTTAGACGGCTATAAGAAGAAACCATAAAAAGTATCGGACTAGTTCTTACGAACAAAATATCGGCCAAATGGCCGCCGC